>CAIGRO010092354.1:0-21819 GCA_903798355.1 Fraxinus baroniana | reverse complement strand
TTTTTTATTTTTTATATAAATATCAATGTTTTACACAAGTAACATATTTTGTTAATATGTTACTTTTCATTAAAAAATCAAGAGTCTCACGGGGGTAACATGTTGTGTTAACACACGTTACTTTTTATTAGAAATCAATGTTTTACAAAGTTAACATGTTATGTCAACGTATGTTACCTCTATTTTAAAAATCCACGTTTACTTGATATATTACAACATTACTTAATATCATTGGATCCCTACAGAAATTCTCTACCCGGCCATCGAAAAATCTATCACTAACACATCACCATCAAGCCAAATGCCTGATCAAATTCTTTGCTTTCTCAAAATAAATATCAAAGAAATGGAAATAAACAGTGTTCTTCTCCTACAACCATTTCCATCTCCATATCTTAAAATAAGGATCAAAGAGAGAAAAATTATTTTTGCTTATTAAATTATTCATATGGTTTTCATCGTTTCTACAAGCAATCTCCATTGAAATATACTGCAGCCACTGACAAACTAATCACTCTACAAATTCACATAAAAATGTAGAAAAAGTGAAGCAAAATTCTCAATAAAATATTTTTAAAAAAGGCAAAAATCAAGAGCAAATTCACATCTATTGAAAATGGATGAAAATAATGACTCTCTTATATTTTTATTTATTTTTTAAGTCCCTGTTTGAAACCCATTTTTAGTAGAAATAATTTTTAGAATAGTGATTGATATAAGAAATGTGTGGTGGAAAAGTGATGAAAAGTTTTTGATTTGTGTGTANGAATGAGAAATTAAAGGGTGACAAACGGGAGTTAAATCTTCAAATAGTCTGATACTAAACTCAAATAAGGCACATTTGGTTCGATTTTTCGATTTTTGCTATTGATTCGAAGTGTACGCTATTTGTGGATTCATTGGAACATGCAATTCGATTTTAAATTAATAATATTTCTGAATATTTAGAGTGCTATAAAAAATAAAGCCATTCGTATTATTATAATTTTTTGTCAAAACCTTGTAGAGGGTAGGAAAATAATTTCTGCTCGACTGCTTCGGTGCTTCCCATCAGTTCATCTTTCTCAATACGATGGCAGCCACAACTTGCAGGGATATACCGATATTTCTTTCACTAATATTACTTCTTCTGCCTTCGACACTCGCGATTTCTTCTGGGTACTACTTTTCTTTATATTCATCGATTATCTCTGTACTTTGTAAACCCCCCCCCCCCCCCCACCCCCCCGGCCCATATTTTCTAATTTTGGTGCTTCTGGGTGGTCCTTTTTTACTGTTTAATTTTTACTCTTTTTTTAGGGATGTTGAGGGGTATAGCATCAATGGTAAAGTAAAATTCCCAGGTGGGTTTTTCTTTTATTATTTGAATAAGGCCTTTTTTTTCATTTGTATTTGTACTAGTGTCTAGGTCGTTTGAATGCTTTTGTTTGATGTTGGCTTCTACTATATGTTCTTGTAAACTTTGATGGTACAGGTATTCAAGAAACTAAATTATCGGTAGGGTAAACTAGATCAATTAAATTGTTAGGCATTACCAGTTGAGTTTTAGATTTGAGGAGATTTTGCCTGAACACGTTTATCTGAACTTTCTGGGATAAAATGTGGTGTAAGAAAATATGTAGAGATCAGGTTTATCACAGTCACTTATTTCGACTCTTTGATATTGTAGTGGTCGAATATTTACTTAATTAGATTTCCAGATCGAAGTTGAATATCCTTTTTAAATCAAAGATCTATAGACATGTCGTCCTTGGAAGGTAGATTGCTGAGGATTTCTTTCACAATATGATAATTTCTACTTTTCAATTACTATGAAATGACATTTTGTTAAGAGACAGGCTGGTTTTGGATGTTCAGAGGTGGAGCCACTAAGGGCCTAGTGGGTGCAATTGAAGAAAATATTGATTAGTGGCTTAATCTGGTGATTCAATGGTGGTAGAAATATGGAGAAGGTGGACCGGTGTGTATTTTTGTGTGTGAGTGTGAAGTAGGTTGGGGGGTTAAGGTTTTAGACTACGCCGTTGGTTGGTTGAGTGATTTAGGATTAAGACCCAAAGTGGAGGATTTGGAAGACGATATACTAATTTATTTTTGTATTTATTAGACTTATCATATCTTGTATTAGTTATGCAGTCCCCCATTTCTTTAATATTTAACTATTTAATAAATTATCGTATTTTATTAATTTTTTTAGTATCAGATTCGATTCGACCAATTAAAGTCCTTGACCTTTACTTTTTCCATGCCAATAAAGGGTACGGGTTGGTTTTAAAAATTAAAGCATTGGTTATTGTTGCTTCTCGTTCCACTTTTGTTAATTCTTGAATAACAACAGTTTATGGAGTTCATTTATAAATTAAAGTTAGTTTTCAGGGAAAAAAATTGAAATTTGGAGCTATTTTTTGTTTCTTTCAAAACTTACTACCAAAAATGTTTTAAGTTTTCTGTTTTTACCTCTCCACTTAATCTACAACAATGTTTTTCTGTTTCATTGAACTTTCTCTCACTATCTTTGTAAATACAATAATAGTGTTTTCTCATCTTTGAGAAAATTTCTCCTGGACAGAGACTATGCAGCTCTTCTTATTGGAGCAACCAAACTACTATCTGTTTTATCTGATTTAAATTCCTGGCTCCACCCATGAAGATATGGAATATGTAGTATCCTTGTTTTCGGGGACATGCATTATCTGTTTTTTCACATGTAGACGAGGTTATATATGTTTATTAGTCTGAAACAAACATTAGTATTAGCCATCATGCCACCAACCAAATCTTTGGGAGCTATTGTAGAAGTAGTTTACTATTCCTACTGCTGCAGTGGTAATGTCCATGTTACCATGACATGTTTCTGCATGGTCTTGTGTACTAAATTACTTTTAATTATGGTGCAGCATGCATCTCTTGCAAGATTTGTCAATCTTTATTTTTGTAATGCTCCATTATTTTGTATATCATTTGACTAACTTAGTTTTCGTGTACATGTTCTGTTCTGATAGGATTTACCATATCAGGATTTGGTCTTCCAGAAAAAGTATCAAATGTCAAAGTCATTCTTAACGGTGGCCAGAGAGTTACGTTTTTAAGGCCGGAAGGATATTTTTCTTTGTATCCTACCATCTTTGTCACTATGCACTGATTTACTTTTGGGCGTTGATCTGTGGTTCTGTAGCATATCTTGATATCGAGTCTTATGTTTTGCTATTTTCTGACTTTTTGCAAGCTTGTGAATGGAGACCTGAACTGGTACTGTATCATGCGTGAAATTAGTATTCTTATTGTTATAATTCGGAAGGCACACTTGGATTTGAGTTATGAAATTAAGTGTAGTTCTTTAACCACTATGCCCAAGCCATAATGTGCCAGCAGGGACTCATCTTATTGAAGTGGCTGCAATTGGCTATTTCTTTTCTCCTGTGAGCTTCTCCCATTTCCCATATTCTTCTTGTTATTGAACTAATTAAGTAATCAAACAATATATATATAATCCTGGTCTCTTCTGTCGGCTGCCAGGTACGAATAGATGTCAGCGCTAGAAACCCTGGTAAAGTTCAGGCAGCTTTGACAGAGAACAGGAGAGTATTGAGCGAGCTTGTTTTGGAGCCTTTGAGGGAGGAACAGTATTACGAGGTTAGATTACTCTCTATCATGATTGGTACCTCCTGTTCTTTGTATAGGTCGTTAGTGATTCTGAAATTTATGTCTTCTTTTTGTTCCAATCTACTTTTTTGCAGATAAGAGAACCATTCTCCATAATGTCTATAGTGAAGAGCCCAATGGGTCTGATGGTTGGATTTATGGCGATTGTGATGTTTTTAATGCCCAAATTAGTTGGTAAGAGTTACACCACCGAAGCTTTGGACTCATCCATCGTGCTTTTGATTGATTTGGGTTATCTTTGGCATTTCTAAATCCGAGTTGCATTTATTTATGAGTGAACCATGTCGAATTGATATGTTAATATGGTCCCATTATAATGCACTTCTGGCTTCTTATGTGGCACAGATGCTGAAGAAATGAAACGAGCTCAAGAGGAAATGAGAAATCAAGGTGTTGCTGTTCCATCTCTTGCAAACTTTTTAGCTGGAGCAACACAGAGGCCTAGTTAGAAATTAGATATCGGCTTGTGACACTAGAATTTGAAAATGACTTGAAGGGGTTTCACATTTTTTGCTGAAACTGTTTACAATGTGGGAATTTTACTTTAACCTCTTAAGCGTAGGTTCTCATTTGGCTCATCAACAGGTTCTCCTTAGCTCATATGTTTGTTGTATGTGTTCTCATATTTTACCCCTCTTCAGATTGTATCCCATGATTACTTGAATAATTTTCCATAGTTTTTTTGAGTTCATCACATCCAAAGTTGTTATTCTATTTGCTACTACTCAAGACTTCGCTGGATGCCCATGTGGCATCTAAGAGAGCGAAGAAATTCACATCATCAAGCGACCATCAGTTTGACAAGTCAACTATACTTTGACACGTCTCCGTTGATACTTTTGCGTACATTCTTTTAGTTGGATTGCATCTTAACGAACCCTTTATCCAAGTGTGTGGTGGAAATTTAGCCTTGATGCTCAACATGATGTAGTGCAACATATGCCATATGGTAATGGAAAAAGTGATACCGGGAGCTATGCTTCCAAATCTTTTAATATATTGTAGATTTTTTTTTCCTAATTTTTAATTTGTTGCAAACGTGATCCCAAACTTTTGAAATGTGTGCGTCTAAAGTTCAAATTGATGAAAATCATTCATATTTCCGTTAGTTGGCCAAAAAATTAAATTTGATCATACTTTTAATATATTTATGAAGAACAAAATAACAACTTTTTATTTACCACATTAAATAATAAAAAAAAACTAAAAAAGAAAAGCACAAAAGGAAAGTACCACCCCACCCCATCAAACCCCAAAACAAAATCAAAATCACCGGTATGATTCCACACCGCTCGGCACCACCACCACCACGTGGCATCTAAGAGGAGCAAAGAAATCCATGTCATCAGAAAACCATCAGTTTAACAAGTCGATCACACTTCGACACGTTGTCTTGTCGATAGTTTTACCTACATTCTTTTAGTTGGTTTGCATCTTAACAAACCCTTTATCTAAGTGTGAGGAAAAAATTTAACCATGTTGTTCAATATAACAAAGTAGTGTTAGCGAATGCAAGGGACTTGGAAAAATGATACTCTATAACATGTTCGTGTCGTCAAGCCAGAGGTGAAGTGTTGAACGCATGACATAATATTTTCTGGTTACACATGAATATTTTCTAGTTAAAAGTACAAAATAGCATTATTTTATTGAAAGCATATGTATAATAGTAAATGAGTTTAGAGGATATAAAAGACGTGTTCGATAGAGATTAAATCTGATTAGAATTTAAACGTTAATAGTTATTGTTGACTTTTATTAGACGAGTGGACCAAATGACGACTATATTTTCAATTTTAATTGAATTTTAAGCAAGATCGAACAAGCCCAAAGTCTAGTAACCAATTGAGATTTCATTGAAGTTGAATGACCATGGATGAAACTTATCCCACTAGTCCCTTAACAGACGCTCCTCCCAAAGAAATTGAGAGATACAGATAGGGATAGAGAGAGGCACTCCAATGGCGACTCTCTTGAAATGCTACAAGCCCTTAATTCCACTCGTTTACCGCCATACCTTCAAAGCAAAATCGCTTTCCTCCCGAACCAATTTTCGATTCCGCACTTTCTCTTCAATTAACTTTAGTAATAACTCTCTCCCTCCGACCAGCAATCGGGAGAGAAGTACCACAATTAATGATGATAATAATAATCACCTATCGATGAAGAAAAAGGAGTTGTGGTTGTACAATACAATGAGCAGACTGAAGGAACTATTTAAGCCAATTGTTGAAGCCAAAGTGGGTATGTATGTGTGTGGCGTCACAGCCTACGATCTTAGCCACATTGGGCATGCACGCGTTTACGTTTTTTTCGATGTCCTGTACAGGTGTACATTCGTCCTCTCTCTACCTGTTTCTTTATAATTGTTAATTTACATACATGTAGATGTATTTGGTGCATTTGTGGTGGTTGAGAAAAATAACTGGGTGAAATAAATGAAACGGGATGGAAAAAGATATTCAGAATTTTATGAACTTCTGAAACTTGAACACGTAATAGAGGAAATATTTGAAAGTTCTAATCTTTATGAGAATATTAGGAAACTTGTCTATCTTCGATGAAGTTGTAGAAATTTAACAGTGAATCTTGATAAGCAATTCACTGGTGTGAGCTATAACTTCAAGGATGCAGAGTTTTGCTTTCTTGATCCATGTGAACTAATCTGTGATAATAATTTTTAGTATTATTAATGATCGGAAGCAAGAATTCATACCTTTTCTTTGAATGCATTAGTTTTCCTTGACATTGTAGCAGCTTTACTAAAAGAGGTGAGGTGGGGTGTGGTTTGCATTGCTTTGTTCCTCGAAAAGGGAATAACGTAACCAGTCAATCTTGCTTCTTTCGCTAAGTTCTCAGTTACTCTTCTTCTGCTAATTGCAACTAATCCCTTGGTTACTCATAAAAAAACGAACAAAAAAATTGTTTTAATTCAAGAAAGACGTTATATACTTATGTTGGAGAATCATGTTCTTTGTGCTTTAGTAAAATTTCACAGTGCCTTCGGATTTCTATTTTGGCTAAGTTTTTCCTGCTTCTTGTTGGTAGTAAGACATTGAGTGTTGGAATTAATTGCACTTTTTTTCCTTCCATTCTTTGAAAATTAGGCAGATACCTCAAGTACTTGGGATATGAAGTCAACTACGTTCGCAATTTCACCGATGTTGATGACAAGGTCGGTCAAGTGTTGTTTCAAAGAGCCAAAAGATGTATTGGTGCTTATCTGCATATGTCTACTTATAACATAATACTTTTGAGAAAGCTATTGAGCCCCTGTTTTGCCCCCATTTAATTAATTTTTTTTTTTTTTCTCTTCTTATGAATCACACATTATTCAATAAAATAATATTACACATAAACCTAAAAACTTTTCCTTCTTTTTCAACCACACGTTCTCCAAAAAATTATTATTCTCTTCATTAAAATGTGAAACAATGGAGTCCAAACAAGGGCTGAATTTCCAGACATTGACACTGTAGCTTTGTTATAAGTACCAACAATTTCTTACATATGTATGACAGGATAGCTGAGTCTGCAATTTTCAAATTCTGTAGATTATTGCCAGAGCAAATGAGTTGGGGGAGGATCCAATAAATTTAAGCAGACGATATTGTGAAGAATTTCATTGTGATATGGCATATCTTCATTGTCTTCCTCCTTCAGCGGAACCTCGAGTGTCTGATCACATTCCACAAATCATTGAGATGATTAAGCAGGTACCCCTTTCTTCTTCTTTCTTTGTTGCTTTGGGATAATGTAATTTCTCTTGCAGTTTGGCCACCTCTACTTAAGGTATTAACTTTTTATTTTTTATTTTTTTTCCCTTTTGCCAAAAAATAAAAAAAAAAAATTGTGTATTTACTGAGGAAACTCTAAATACACGCCATCAGTTACATCTAAAACTCTAATTTGAGTAATTCAACAGCAAATCCCTTTTGTCCTTGTAGCTTTGGAAAGTAAATTGTTCCTGGATATTGTGTAGACATTGTACACTAGTGAAAATTCATTTGTCTTTTAATTTGAATTCTCAAGTTCTTCTTTGGTCTATCTCTTTATCCTTAAATTTTGACGTTACAAAGAAATCTAGCATGTTAGCATTAAGTACAGACTTTATGCTTTTGTAACAGATACTTGATAATGGGTGTGCGTACACTATCCAAGGTGATGTGTACTTCTCTGTAGACAAATTCCCCGAATATGGACGATTATCTGGCCGTAAGTTAGAAGATAACAGAGCGGGTGAACGGGTGGCAGTGGACTCAAGGAAGAAAAACCCAGCTGACTTTGCATTATGGAAAGTAAGTGCTTGTAACTTTAACCGTGTTCATAATTATCGTATATATTTGGAAAAATAATGTATTTATACATCTATAGATGGTTGCAAAGCATATATGTATATCTGCCTTAATATTTAGGTAAATGACAGTTGAATCCTTTATCGATCGTCATAATTCAGATACATTTCCTCAAGATTCTGGAATTTACTTTTACCCTCAATATTTTCATTCGATGGTAGGTTCGATTTTATGAGTTTCATTTATCATATTTTTAAATCGGAAGGGAGGTTGGTTTAATCAATCTAACTAGAGCATAAGTTAGTTTACAACTCTTTTTTACTGAGCACATTCCTTTTTCAATAGTAGTGGGGCAAGGACATTGAGTATTCACTTTTCAGTTAATTAGAGAGAAGTTTGCATTAGCATGGCTGTTGAATTTCATTCTTGTTCATTGTAAAGGTCTACCATTTTTTCCAATCATTATAGTGCTCGTCTTCTGTTTACAGTCTGCAAAGGAGGGAGAACCTTTTTGGGAGAGTCCATGGGGTCCTGGTAGACCCGGATGGCATATTGAGTGCAGTGCCATGAGCGCTACTCATCTAGGATATTCTTTTGACATTCATGGTGGGGGAATGGATCTTATTTTTCCCCATCATGAAAATGAGATAGCGCAAAGCTGTGCTGCGTGCCACAAGAGCAATGTAAGATATTGGATACATAATGGATTTGTGACTATTGACTCGGAGAAGATGTCAAAGTCTCTTGGAAACTTTTTCACAATTCGGCAGGTACAGGGAAATAAATTGTGTAAAGCTCCTCTCAATCTCTTGCACACACAAACCTAGACTTGAATGGACATGTAGAAACAAACAATTGTTTACAATTTGACTTATCACATTCTCAATAATCTGATATTGTTCAATGCTTCCAGTTTTAGTAGTTAGTTTCTCTTTGTTCTGTTTTCTTGACTGGTATTTTTTTGTTTCTAATTTCTAGGTCTTAGAACTTTATCATTCACTGGCTTTGAGGCTTTTCCTAATGGGGACTCATTATCGTTCGCCAATCAATTACTCAGAGACACAGCTTGAAAGTGCGTCAGACCGTGTTTTTTATATCTATCAGGTACAGTATCCTCAATCAGTGGGCAGGCAAAATGAAGGCTCGACTCTGTTTCATTTTGTATATATTAATTCCTTTTCTCCTGTATCAAGCTCTTTCATAGTTTGAATATTTATGAAGCTGCTTTTGCAAGTTCTCATGCCTTGAAGAGTTCTGCATGCATTATGCCATAGTTTTTGTGTGATGTTTGTCTTGAAGCAGTGCTTTACCACGCTTCCAAGCCTGTCCCTCCATAATTTTTCTTTCTCTTAACCAGGGGCCAGTTGCTTCTCCTTTCATTTTTTTTTTTAAATAGAAAAAGATTATCCAAACATCATCAATGAAACGGAAGAAATGCAAGTGCATGGAAAGGAAAAAGCAAAGGATGGATGCAACTTTCGATGTACAGAGGCTATTAATTTTTCATGATAAAAAATAGACAGATAATTACAAGCTTTGAATTAACTTCAAACCAAATTTAACATTCATGATGTGGTTGTGAGGATATGATCACATTGGATCTTCGTAGCTATGGATGGAATGAGGTGGTGAAATAGAATTTATGTTGCTGACCCCCAATTTATTTGGGAAAAGTTTTTGTTTGAAGTCTCTTTAAGCAAAATGAAGAATAATCTTCTAAAATACTCTTTGTTGATGCTCTTATATTCATACAACTATAAGATTGGGTATTAGTTCACTGCAAAACTTGTATGTGTCCATATTTTTTCTGTAAGGTCAGTGTAAGTAATATGGTTGTGCTTTGGTCGCAGACATTACATGATTGTGAGAATATCCTGTCCCAGCATGACGAGGCAAGCCGGAAAGATTCTATTCCATCAGGAACTGCACTTTGTATCGATAAATTTAATGATGAGTTTTTGATTTCAATGTCTGATGATATTCATACTCCAGTAACTTTGGCTGCAATGTCAGAGCCATTGAAGACAATCAATGACCTTCTACATACTCGTAAGGTATTTTGGTTTCAGTTGCATGATTAATCAATTTTATTTGTCGGTTCAATTTTCCTATAGTGGTATATATCTAAATGCTTGTTTTCTCCTTCATTTCAAATCAGATAAGTATTTTCCGTAGATAACCTAAAGCATGGATGAGATAATAGACATAATTCCCAGAAACGATAAATCGGTATACTAATTTAGAATGTCCTTTTTGGCAATGTAGTTGTTTCTTGGATTTTAACTTAACCTCTGATATTCTTTCAATTATGGGGTATATATTCTCTCATTGAAAGTTGAATTAGACTTATTTGTGTCCTTTTATGACCTGTATTATTTTCAGGGCAAGAAGCAAGAATTACGAATAGAATCACTTGCAGCTTTAGAAAATACCATAAGAAATGTTCTGACTGTTTTGGGACTCTTGCCAAGTAGTTATTCAGAGGTAAATAGTCTCTCTCTCTCTCTCCACACCCAAAAAAAAATGAAAAATATAAAAACAAACATTTGTTTGTGTGCACGCATTTATGTGTGGCCATTGTGATGTTCTCTTGTATTTGATGCTGTATTTAAGTTACCCTTGCACTTTAGTATTCATGTTGCAGATTTTGAAATCTTTTGAAATTTAGTAACTCTCTTTTTATTGCATCTGCTTCTACCATGTAAAGCCATCCTTCGTTGCTCTTCACTAATGGTATCATTTTTTGTGGGCTTATTTTTTTTAAAGCTATCTGTGGGTTTTATTTCAAATTTAGGCCTTGTCAGGCATTATAATCCTTAATCAATGAATAAAATTGATTTTGAGCTCATGGTTATACATGTTCCAGGCTTTGCAGCAGCTGCGGGATTATGCACTTAAGCGCGCAAAGTTGACAGAAGATCAAGTGCTACAGAAGATTGAAGAAAGGAATAGTGCAAGAAAAAATAAGCAATATGAAGAATCTGATGCAATTCGAAAATATTTGTCAGATTTAGGCATTGCACTCATGGATAGCCCAGAGGGCACAACTTGGAGACCAGCTATTCCTCTAGCTTTGCAAGAGCAGCATGTTCCGGCAAGCTGAATCTTCTTGGAACATATGATTTCATAACGTCGCAATGAAACATACAAGGAATCCTCGGTTAACTCTTCAAATTTGTGGAATAGGATCTGGGATTGCACCCTGCAGTTTGTTTTGTCGGTGTATTTAAGTTGATAAACAGTCATGGCTGATGAAAATGCATTCACTTATTCTTAAGCCGTTTTAACTGTGTTTACTGTGAGCATGATGAAATTTTGTTCTATTCTTAAAAATAAGCAATTTTCACACAGTGCATTCTATTGCTTCTAGTCAACGAAGTTGGTCATCTTGTGGACTCGATTTTGAACCCAGTTTCTTGGTGGTGGAGGAAAAAAATTCCAGAGGCTCAGACTTACCAAGGTTATCAATGTACAGAAAATATGAATAAATATCAAAATTGTATTTGAGCAAATACAACTGAGAAAGGAGATAAAATTAATGGTTCCGAGAGATTTAGGGCTCACTTGGTTGGGCTTCTGCTTCTCGTATCTGTATAGTTAGACAAAACACTTACGAAAAATTATTCAAATATGTTCAAAATCAACTTTTTAATTTTAGAAACAACCTTTCACTTATAAAAAACTATGTCAAATGGATCCTTACTCTTGTGGGTCCTAATCTTCTTGTCTCAACAATTACTATATATCGTACATTTTCTGCTCTGTATATCACTAAGACGAGATTATGGAACAATGGAGAACGAGATTGTGACATTCTTGGCTCCTCCATTGAGCTTGAGCATGGACCAAGATCTATGCAGGTCGATTTGGTTCTGGGTTGGTTGTGGGCTTGACCCGGGGTCTGCCCAATATCAATCACAATTACAAAAGTCAAAATCTTGGAAGAGTCATTACTCAACAAGTCATAATACTATGCATGGAAATTTTCATCTGCAAAACCGAAATTTCAGTTAAATTTATAATTTGGGTTGCTAAATTTTAATTTATTTGAATTGGACACTAAACTTCAATTTAATGTTTAAATTTCATCACTTCGTCATATGTCGTCTCCCAAATTGATTAATATTTGCTTAATTAATAATCGTATTATAATAACAGATCTACTAAGTAATTGCTTTATCGAATGCTAACTTTCTATTATACCATCATAAAATGTGAAGATAATTTTAGAATACCTTTTAGTATTTTACTCTTCATTTGACAAAATTTATAAATTATTTATAATTTTTTTTTTAAAAAAAATTAACATATTTCAATGGATCTACAAATACTATTCACTTATTCGTCAATCATTGCTATATATTTACTATTTTTGTTTGTAGGGTACAAAGTATCAATTACATAGATGTCGTAATTTCCGTTAATGTTGGGACAATTGATTAAGGAATATGACAAATTCTGAAACAAGTTTGAAGTTTAAGGACCTAATTGAGGAAACATTAAAACTCTAGTGACCCAGCTGAGATATTTCTGAAACTCCAGTGACTCCAGATGAAATATACCCATGTATACATATCAGTGAAACAAATTTTCAACTCGCAGGACAGTTTCCTTCAATATATTATATATATACTTTTTTTCTCTTTCTGAATCTGAGAGAGTAATCCACAAAGCCACAAATTTATACTTCATTGCAATGGACCATTTCTTTCAAAGCTATGTTGTTAGCCTTGCCTAATCGCCTATTTCTCTATTTTAATCGGTCAAAAGCTTGTGATATGCAGAGCTCGCTTGATTGCTGAAACATTTTTTCTTAACTATAATATATTTGTTCTGGGCAGCCCTTCTTACTTTAGAGGTAACTGTAATTTATTTGAGTATCTTCTATTTGATGTATTTTTTTTTATTTTCTTTTGGAAATTTAACACCGTGATTTGGATTTAATCGCATTTGCTAATTTCATTGACTGCTTTTGTCGATTTGTTCTGGTAGTACAGCAATTGTATGGTTTAATTTATTTTTATTTTTATTTTTGTTTAATTTAATTGGCGGCACGTGATTTTCTTGACCTCCATTGAGCTTAGTATGTGCGAATATTCTGTCGTGTGTTAAATGAACTGCTTTTGATTCCCCTTTTTATTTTCCGTTGTATAAGCTTAAGTTTTTTTAAAGAGGTCAGGTAGTATTAGATGCATAGATTAATTTGCAGAATTCTTCTATGAATTAATGAAATGCAAGATAAAATTGTATTTCTGAAATGAACACTGAGATTCTTAACTCGTGTTTATTCTGTTTTAGATGAAACAATTGATGGGAACGATTCAAGGATGTGTAAATATGGCATGTGGGTTGGTGTGTCGTGTGTAGTTCTAATCTTACTCTGCCATATTTAAATTTTGTTGATCTTGCGAATGTGGCATAACTCAAGATCAAGAACCAAAAACCTGAGAATGATAACTAGTAGGTGCATTTGAATCCAAACAATAGTACAGGCAGATTTGTGTATTCCCACGTATCACAAATTTACTAGCATGTGCAAACATGCGCAAGAAATCCATACATATGTAGACCTGTGTTTACATTATCCTATCCCAATTCCCAAACCATGGTGCAAATTTTTTATTTCTTTCTTGATGTTTGTCTTGAAGGACATTTGAGTCATGGATTAACAATTAGCGTTTAAATGCCAATAGACATCCAAATGGCACTCTGTTCAACATTTCTCCTATGTTACTGCTGTCCAGAAGATACATTGTAACAAATTGGCATGTTGACAAATCAATTAGGACCATCTGATGTTCAGGTTGCTAGAAGTTGCTATAAAAGACTTCTGTTCTAAATCGTTGTCTTATATGAATTTCTTCTCATTTATGAAAGTTCCTTGCACAATTATCTTCTTAACACATTGATGAAACTGTCCAGTTCAATTTTTTAATCCAGGAAGGGCTTCTAGTTTGGTGGCTTCTGGAGTCTTGGAATTGCTGCTGTTGTTTTGAAATTATTTCGGTAAAAATCGAAGACGTGTAAAGTCACAGATGGTTTGTTAAATAGATGAGTTGTGCATATCTATATGATTTCTTTTCATAAACCCTAAAGAGAATGAAGACAATGAAGAGAACAAACATTCCAAAGCGCTATGTGATTGTCATTTTGACCTTCATCTGTACTTCTGTCTGCTACATAGAACGTGTGGGTTTTTCCATTGCATATACTGCTGCTGCTGATGCCTCAGGAGTAAATCAATCGAGCAAGGGCATGATACTTTCGACATTCTATTATGGGTATGTGTGTTCACAAGTTCCGGGTGGTTGGGCAGCCCAGAAAGTTGGTGGAAGGCGTATTCTCCTGCTTTCATTTGTTTTGTGGTCTATAACTTGTGCTTTTGTGCCACTTGATCTGAACCGAGTTACGATATTGGTCATATCGCGCTTGCTCGTCGGAGTTGCCCAAGGCTTCATCTTTCCCTCCATTCACACTATACTGGCACAATGGGTACCACCACATGAAAGATCAAGATCTGTTTCTCTGACAACTTCCGGGATGTATTTTGGTGCAGCTGCAGGAATGCTTGTGCTTCCGAGCCTGGTCAAGTTTCGAGGTCCGCAATCGGTGTTTCTTGCTGAAGCTGCTTTAGGTGCCATTTGGTCTCTTCTTTGGTTTAAGTATGCTGTTGACCCACCTCGTTCTGAGCATCCAAAAGCCACTGCTGCTGGATTTGGAGAATTATTGCTGCCAATTAAAGGGAACCAAAAGACGAAAGTTGAGAATGGAGGACATTCCAACAGAACCCCAAAAATTCCATGGAAGAAAATTATTTTCAGTTTGCCAGTCTGGGCAATTGTGGTGAATAATTTCACTTTCCATTATGCTCTTTACGTTCTCATGAACTGGCTTCCAACATACTTTGAATTGGGCCTCCAGCTTAGTCTTGAAGACATGGGATCTTCTAAGATGATGCCTTATTTCAACATGTTTCTGTTCTCAAATATTGGTGGGGTGATTGCTGATCACTTGATTACCAGGAGAGTCTTGTCTGTGACTAGAACAAGAAAGCTTTTAAATACCATAGGATTTGTGGTGGCTTCTTTTGCTCTTCCCAGGTTCAGAACACCTGACGGAGTTGTGTTTTGTTCTTCTGTGGCTCTTGGTTCCTTGGCACTGGGGAGAGCTGGATTTGCAGTAAATCACATGGATGTTGCTCCAAGGTATGCTGGAATTGTAATGGGGGTTTCTAACACGGCCGGTACTTTAGCTGGCATTGTTGGGGTTGATCTTACTGGTCGACTTCTTGAAGCCGCTAAATCAGCTCAGTTGGATCTCACAAGTCCGGATAGCTGGAGAGCTGTTTTTCTCATCCCAGGGTTACTTTGTATCTTTAGTTCAATATTGTTTCTTCTTTTCTCCACTGGGGAGAGAATTTTTGACTGACTCTGGTTGTCTTTCATGCAAATCATGCCTCATTTATGTTGCCCGTTTTGTCGTCATCTTCTTCTGACATATTCTGAACATTCTTTCTGCTTCATAAATGGCCACTCTCCAGACGTACACATGGCTTTCAATATATTTGGAAATCCAAGTTTTTGGGTAATTATTCGTTCGGCTACAAATGCTTATCTTGGTGGTTAAAGCTGTTGGTCGATAACTTTCATTATTTTTTATTGACATTGTTTCTACATGATCATCGTTCTCTCTTTTAAAAGAGCAATTATACAGTAAAATTGCATTCAATATCATAGAGATTATGATAAAAATCTTGAACTGAAACGAGATATGGTTAAGTAGTAAGGGCATGTTTTGTAAAATTTACGAGTCAAATTAATTTGTAAGTTATAAAACAAACAGGGACCAAGTATAGTTTGAAGGACCAGAGAGAAATGTCACAAGTAGCATATATGCAATTCTAGAAATCTATGTTGTCCACAAATTCCTCAGGTTTCTCGCATTTCCTTTGGTGGACCATAAAAAGAAAAACAGAAAAACCCAATTTTCATCTTTTTTGACCTTCGAAAACATATATATAGAATTATTGACTGTTTTCATGCATCCCACAATTCTTCTATCTCAAAAATCGACTCTTTTTCTCTCAAATACCACAAATAATCTCTTTCCCTCAAGCCAAAAATGGAGGACGAGCACGAGATGTCGAGTTTGAGGTGGAGGCTCAAGAAATCTTCTATGAGCTTTACCTCTTGCTTCAATGGATCCCAACACCGCCGTGGATTCTCATTAGATGCCTCTTCATCTTCCTCTTCCATGCCAAGTCCAAGAAAGTCGTCATCTATATGGACTCGCTCAAAGCCTAATGACCATATGGACATGACCAAAGGGAAATGCAAGCGCCGCCATAGGAACCATGCATCTGCTGATTTTAGCTATGATCCTCTCAGTTATGCCCTCAACTTTGAGGATGCTGACCAAGTTTCCAGTGGGGACGAGGAACTTCCGATAAGGAATTTCTCAGCCAGGTTACCGGCGTCACCGCTGAGGGGATCCAAAATGTTGTTGGCACCCACGACGCCAAGGTCACCAACGGAGAAATGCAGATTGAGTAGGAGCCTTGAGGTGTCTAATATGAAGAAGAGAACGGACGAGGTGGCCAATGCAAGGGCAGCAGCAGTGGCGGAGGTGAGGAGGAGCCTGGAGGAGCAGTCTTCGCAGGTGGCGGTCTCACATTCGTCTCGGGAGATTTTGGTTGAATTGTGTTAGCGAGATTTGGTGGCCTTTCAATCGTAAATGGTTGTGTTCAATTTCTTTGAATATTAATACTTTGCTTTCCAGAATCAAACATTAATATTCTGGATTTAACTTGTTTATATAATGCTGAGGGTTTGACAGAATGAGGATCAAACTCCTTTTCTTAATTTCTCTCTCTTTTCTTCCTTCATTTCATTTTGGTTGTTTATATATTCAGAATTGACAAAAGAAATTCAAAAATAGACATCATTTAGAAAATAAGAAGTGGTGAACACTTTGCACATTTGGCCCCATACACATAATTTTACATTCTCATTTTAAACCACACATTCTTCAATAAAATAATATTTTCCATCACATCAATAAATTTTCCCTCTTTTTCGACCTCACATTCTCCATCAATCTACTATTCCATACTACATTCTTCGAAAATAATGTAGCTCAAATACACCCTTCCTCTCTATTAGTTACCTCAACTATTTTTATTTTATTTTTCTTAGCAATCCAAATGAAGCTTGAATGTTCTTCATAGTAGTAATCCTCAATCTTTTGTTTGATGGTAATTATTTGAAAAAAAAAAAATATTTTAAATAGTGATTTTTAGGAAAATGTGTAATTAAAAAATAGAGAAAAAACCTGAACTTACATCTATAATCTTTTATTATATGAATGTTTGATTGAAAATTAGTAGGAAGATCTTTTTTATTTTTTAATTTTCATTCAAATAATAGGCATCAACCAGGGCAAAGTAATAAAACATTTAAGAGTGAGAGGGACCAAAATATTGCAAAGTATGTTACTGTGTTATAGATCTTTTAATGTAAATAGAGATGAACTTAACGTTGCTAAAAAAATTTAAAATCAATGTACTCCAAATTAATTGAGAAGAATATTTAGTTTGTTATTATCGATGCACGTTTGATCTATCTTTGACATCCAAATACATATCAAAAGTTTTTGTCTACCAGAAATCATCTAATGGCTAACTATAAAAAGTTCGAAAAAGGAAGTAGTGACATCGCTTGCAACAGCAAAAAGTAATGTTATTTAGTATGAATAATGCTATTCAAAGTGAAGATTATCGATAGTCGACTTTTGTGGTATACACATGTCAGTCTGTTACTTGATACATCGATATGATGATATTTTATTGCCTCATACATTAACTAACAAACTACATTTGCATGCAAAATAGGGTGACTGTCGATATGAATATCGTTATTCATTTAACACCAATTTACGATGTAGGTTTAGTGACATTAAATTACAAGTTCAATTAAATGAATAATATAATTTCGTTTTTAATTGAATCTACCACATAATACCACATAAACTGGTACTAGATAACATTATTCTAAAAATAAACATAAGTACTTGTTTGGTATAACTTAAAAGTTGATAAAAATTTAAGTCAAAATTAACAATTAATTCTAACAACGTATTTTATGACACCTACTTCTTTTTATCAATTTTTCAATCAAATATTTCATAACTTCTATCAAATCTACTAAAATCTGACTTTTAGCTACATGAGCCAAGTCGGAAAGTATCCGAGTACCCAAATCACTAATCAATCAAAATTGTAGCAATTGTATACTATCAATAAGTGAAACAAGTTCATGCCTAATATCATTTTCCAACACCATGCCATAGATTATTGAACTGTACACTAAAATACGATTCCTATTTTATACACAAATATGGAAATAACAAAAATCGGATGAGAAGCATGGGCACACTATATCCATCTCGTTGTCGTGTATCTATAAAGCTTAATTGCCAAGGAACAAACATCTAATGCAATAGGCTGTTTCCTCTCCTTAGTATCAGAGAGGAGCAAAATCATCCACCGTCACCTCTACATCAACATTAGTGAACTCTTTCTGCCACTCCATGGTGTAATAAGTGCAACCACAAGCGAAAACTTTCCAGATTAAAATATAGTAAATGAAGTGGAAATATAAATAGTGGTTACTTTAGAAGCTTCAATCAATTACGTGAATTGCTTGTCCCTGTTTTCACCTGCATTACTTATTCAAATTAAATCAGTGGTATATCCTTAAAACTTCCTACTAAAACTGTGTATGTTCATATAGATTCGATACCTTTTTGTGTTTGCTTTTCAAGGATGTGGAGGAGGAAGGAGTACTATGCCAGTTCCTCTTCCTTTGATTGATGAACCAGTTATTTATCTGTTTCAGTTGCAAGCCTGTTTCTTGTACCAATATTGCCTTATCTTCCTCCTGCAAAGTACATATTAACCACAGGAGTTTAATTACCTTATCAGGCTACTAAAAGTAAACTAAAATCAAATGGCGTCTATTAGAGATTTCCCTATTGCCACCACAACTAATTCAGACCAATCCAATAAAAGGCAGAAATAATAAATTTGGACAGGTTTACACTAGTGGTATTATTAGTAATTTCATGTAAACAATACTGAACCGTCATTGTTTTTCACTTTCTTAGCCCCTGTTTGAGCCAACTTTTTTGAAAATGAGAATAAAAATTATAGCCGTTATTGGGGCTCACACAAAGATAGAAAATTTGAATTTAAATGTTGATGTGATGGATAATGATCATATTTTTCATTTTAAGGAGAAAAAAATATGGCTCAAACAAGGCCTTAATCAATTTGTCCAAGAAAGCATTATATAATTGTCAATCTGAAACTTACGGTAGGGTATGGCCACTTTGAATGTGATTGCCACCAAGCCTTTAGCGCTGAGGTAGTATCACCAGGGAGCTTTCCTGCCCTTCTCTTGCGTAAAATTTCCTCCCTAATGTCCACAATCTTTTCTTTGTAACCCTGTGAGGAGGAAAAATAGAAAGGCATGGTTAGTGATATATGGTTGAACAAAATGATTCTTGACAAACAATTAGGTCCTTCATACCTGTTTCAACTCATGCTTTAGCTCCTGCCTTACACGCTCCATTAATGACCTTTCACTCTCTGTTGGGATCAGAGGACCAAATGGTCCAAATCCCATACTGTCAGTACCATCTACACTTCCAGTTCCATCAAACATGTTCACATCACTTTCTACCTGGTCCTCGTCGTCATCAGACATTGTAGCACCTGTTCCTTCTCCTGCAGAAACTCCTGCTCACGAAGCATGTGATGGTAAACTTTAGCTTTACGCCATTTTTTGGCTGTTCAATGCATAGTTAGCAGACGATAAGCATTCAGAAGATTTAATTCTACCTCATATTGAGAACCATTGAAGGCTACAATTATAACAGTAATTAAATTGTGTCCATGTCAGTAGAGATTGAGAATTGTAATATTCTCATGAAAGCAGGAGAAACCCTACCCTGCAGTTACACAATGATGATCTACTAACGCACACTTCTTCAAGCCCCATTTGGCAATCTACTAGCAAACAAGTGCTTTCATGTCTATTATATGTTTGAATATTCCATTGTTTCTAGTCTATAGTGATTTCTCAAGAAAACTGAAGCCTAAAGAATTTTATTTTGTATTGAAGTTTCGTTATAAATTGAGGGGAGCTCAAAACTGTCGGAATGTGTTGCAGTATTTAGTGTAACGGCTTGGCCTTGTGCCTAAGCCATTATATCATACGCACTGTGAGCTATGGGAGAGTTTGAGCCATCTTATTCCTCACGGATTTCTATCATGTCCCTATGATTTGAACGGAAAACTTCTGCCTTATGAGATACATAAGTTGAATTTGCAACAAATCTTCTTTTCTACAGCATTGCTTCTATGGGAGCACTAGCCGCCATGGCCCAAGTGAAAGTCAAAAGACTTCTAGCTCGTAGTTCAATTGGATATGTAGGTTATATTTGTATTGGTTTCTCATGTGGAACCATAGAAGGAATTCAATCACTACTAATTCAATTTAAGTCTCTCATAAAATAAGTCTTGGGTTCGAATTTTATGGATATGATAGAAACGCATGGGGGTAAAATTGGCTCAGGCTCTCCTACAGCGAACTAGTAAGCAAGAACCTTCTTGTGCATCAACTTCTCCAATCTGCAACTAACTGCTACTCAAGAAACATGTCTGGTCTCCTGATTTTTGCCATGCATTTTCCTGATTCTGCTTAAAACCAATTGGTCAACAATGAAGGAGCTGCAGCAGGGACTAAATATACTGGAATTGTTTACAAATTAACACCTATGGGTAAAATGAAGCAATTGGAATGACAGAAAACAAAATATGACAACTGTACAATCTAGCTTCAAATTGGTGACATGCACCAGTGGACTTGCTTTAAATCTTTTATGATGTAGAGGCATCCAATTGAAAGAGTGAGAGTGAGGGTAGTGCTGATCAGTACCTATACAACTGATTTTGTAAAGTACACCAGTGGGCAGAACTTGACAGTCCGTTTCTCGTGTAAATAACAATATATTTTATCTAATATCAAGAGGAAGAAAAATAGAGAAGCATCACCTGTTATGCTTTGTAATGATTCCTCAATCTGCCAGCAAGCCATAACTGCTTCCATTGCATGAACACGCACATGCTGCTGAAGTTGTTCTTTAAATGAACATAATAACAAGACAAAATGTGTCTGCACGAAAAAAAAATGTGAAAAAAAAGAGCTATGATATTTTAAAATGTGTAAAAGTCCACATCGACTCCCCAACTATAGCTGTATTAATACTGGAAAAAGTTAATTACTCCGTGAGTTTAAGATACTAGTTCAACACTTCAAACAAGATATACAGTTGGGTAGCACATAATAATTCTAATGACATTAATAGAAAATAACACCAAAGACGTAGATGGAAATATAGATATTATTTAATTTAGTTTCCAATTTTAATGCTAATTTTAGAAAACATAGATTTTATAGTATTTTTCTACTTCAATTAGGACAAATTAAAACCCTATATAAAGGGGCTTATGCATTGTAATTCTTACAACTTCGGTAATGGAATAAAGATATTTTTCTCTCTGTTAAATTTTACTTCCGTTTATCTAATCTTCCTCCCTTTCTATCTCCCCCATCTTCTTCTCCTCCCCTCGTTTCTCTTTTTCTCTCTCTTTTCTCCTTCTATAATTGTTTGATTGTGTTAAAGGATATAATCTCACATCGAATAAAGATGTAGGCACAGACCAATTAATAAAGATCTCGAACTACTCCTCTTAATAAGGTTGACCTTTTAAGATGAACCCCAAATCTTAACATGGAAGAAA
>CAIGRO010092353.1:0-10932 GCA_903798355.1 Fraxinus baroniana | reverse complement strand
GCGGGGCAAGTCTCTTGCCCCATTTATCGCCCCATTTATTTTTTCTTTTTATTTTTTATTTATTTTATTTCTTGCTTTTATTTTTTTAATGTCCTTAGTTAGTAAATATTATTACTTTTTTACTAATTTGTTAAAAATAACTTATTTTCTCTTTAAAAATGATGATAAATTTATTATTTTTCTTTAATTAAAAACTTAAATTTGAAATTAACTTTAAACGTGGAGGATAACGGGGCGAGGACTATATTTCACATACCTGCCACATACGCACTTCAGGGTAATGACCATCGCCCCATCCCCGCCCTGTTTACCCAGTTAGGCTGGTAATCCCCGCCCCATTCAGGGCGGGACCCCATGGGTATCGGATTGAACTGATTTTTTTGTCATCCCTACTCAAAATCAATTGTTAAAAATAATCTTGTTTGTTATGATCAAAACATTAAGGATGAAATCAACCAAGGTCAACAAATATTTCATTTACATTTATACTTTAGTGAAACTAAGTTCCCCAATAGCGTACTAGTTTTGGCCTTATCTCTTTTTGCTAAGCGTTTTTCAATTTCATCAAAAATTCCTTGTTAGTAGTTACTTTATCGGACACAACACCCCTAAGTGATTCTGGAATACCACGCTTCATAATCATAAGACTCATGCGGTTTGAACAATTCCATTTATCAAAGTTCCCTTTTTCACGAGCGAAGCTTTTATCCGCAAAAACAACGGGTAGTTCAGTCTTTAACGCAATGTCTAAGTCCATGTAGCTAAGAAAGATTTGAACCTTCGATTTGCAGACCTTAAAATTGGTTCCATTAGCACGAGAATAGAGTTACTATTTGCAGATATTGTAGAAACAGAAGAGTTAACTGAATAGAGAACAAGGTCAAAAAAATATGTTCACATTGGAATCCGTATTAAATAATTAATTAATTCAAATAATGGTAAACATCATCACAAGAGACCGAACACAATATTGATATTTAGTTTTTGGACAAAAATACCAACTTGATAGTTGTACTCTTGGTGTAGTTATTAAATATTGGCAATGAACTATGTCAAACAATAAACATATCTTTAGATCGATTTATTGTTCACATAAAACAAAACCTTACTATTGTCACATATTTATTACTACAGTTGTGCATGCAATTCGGCCAAACATTTACCTTCATTTGTCCGGCAAATATCCGCATAAATTAAAAACACACAACTTTCCTAATATTCCAAATAAATTAATTTAGACAAGAGAAATTACTTTGATAATATGTTACTTCAACTAAATTATTTAAGAAAATTAGTAATCCAAAAAAATATTTTAGTACCAAAATTTGAATTTAATTGTTAATTCAATATTCTTTTATTTTTATTGTGTTTTGAACTAAAAAAAATTTTTAAAAATTAGTACACATACTCTGTGTGCTCCCAACAAAAATCGGGTGTAGCAGCTCGCCGATGTTGGGCGCTACCGCGTGCTTAACGCACGCTGCAGTGCCGCGATGTTGTTGTAATGCCAAGAAATCCCAAAAGTTCCATCTTATTGAAATTTTTAGGGTTTGAGATTCACATCTCAAATTTTAAAAAACATATTTATGAATTTCAACTCTAAAATTGTTCATTTAATCTCATTGTTTTAACATGAATTGACTATGATACCACTTATTGATTTTTTATGAAACTTGATCTTTATAAAATATTATGAATTGCCAAGATTTTTATGTCAAACCACCAAGAAAATTAATTAATGCGGCATATTCATTGATTTGTACTTTACTTTTAAATAAATATACCCAATTAATTACATGTCGCCCGGAAATTAAATAATTTCCCAACGTGACTTGTGACTTTTCATCAACGTTGTCTTTCATAACCGTGACTTTTCACAAATGTGACCTGTAACAACTGAGTCGGCAATAAAATTTCTTCACAAATGTAACCTGCCCCACTAAGGTCACAATTCACAAACACTCGCTTCAAGGTTTTCAATTTTAACAGAAGCAAGCAGGTTCTTGTTTTCTACTTCTGCGAATAGTCACAATTTTGAAGAACTTCCAAGTATCAATAAAATCTCATTTTTCCACTGTTTGACCAAAAGGTGATTATGACGGCGGCGACGACAGGGTGGAGACTGCAACGATGAATTTCTGGGAAGTGAAATGGAAAATGACAACGTGTTTTTTCTCTACCTTCTTAATCGATTTGAGATTTGATTCCAGCTAATGCGGAATTTGTTTATGGTATATATTTTACTAAAACTAAATTATGTTAATATGTATTTAATAAATATTAATATGCAAAATTATATATTTAGGAAAATCATACAAATCCCCCTCTAAGGAATACATGCAAATTTATTCCTGTAATAACCAATATTAAGGCCCTGTTTGTTGGAGATGAAAATCAAATTTTTAATAGATTTTGATGAAAGTTAATTAAATGTGTGGTTGAAAAACTGTGGTCCCATGAAATATGTGATTAAAATTAATTGTTGACTTTGACTTGAGATTAAAATCAGATTTTAATTTGTAACAAACATGGACTTAGTAAAAGTGCATTGATCAGTTTATCATATTTTAAGTGCGGAACTTCTTAAATTTAGCCATGTTAATTCACTTATTCGTCGACCGCTGATGAACCTTATCGGTAGCCGCTCAAACAAATCGCAGGTACAAATCTAGCCTGACTCTTTTTAAATTAAAACTCTTTATTTTTCATACTCATTTTTAAACATACATTCACATAGTAAAATATTATATCTATAAAACTCAAAACTTTTTTTTACTTTTTAACCATATATTCTCCAAATATTCACTATTCAACATTTTCTCCCAACTTCTCTTTATAATGACCATTAGACTAAAGAAAAATTTTTGTAGTCTTTTTCTTTGAAAAATTAGGAGAGAACAAAAGTAGAAAATAACTTCTTATATTTGACAACTGATGCTATTAATAAATTCTACAATAATAGCATGACGAAAATGGCTAAGATTCATAGCTAATATAGTTGGAACCAACTAAGCAAATGATTGACCCATCTAATCATCCGAAAAATGAAAAATGCCCGAGTCCGAGTGGACGGAAATTTCACATTGAACAGTGAAACTTCCAATTATGCAATCCACTCCTCAATATTGTAAACAAGTAAAGATATACAGCTTTCTATGTAAATAAAAAAAAATCAGGTGTTTAATCCCCAATACCTCTCGAAGAACAAGAAGTTGTAATGTTTCCGACTCTTTGATTTAGCTTTTTCCATCCCCTTTTAATTTTTTGAGTATTGTCTGCTACTCTCATTACATCTACTTTAACTATGTGATGATCAGAAGTGCCTTTCGATGAAATCGCTGAGTAGGATCCAGGCACGAACGTGTAGGGCAGGCCCCGTGAACCCAAAATGTAATCAACTCTAGTTCCATACTTGCATGTCCCCTGTACATCTGGATCAAAGAAACAAATACGTTGCTAAGATTCATCAAGAGTTTGTCCAACTAAAATGTACAGAACAAAATTAGATCATGGTATGCTTGGTAAGGTAGATTAGACAACACTAGACAATGTTAAGAATAAGATGCTAAAATCTCATTCATTGTACAGTTCAATATGGTCTAATATTACATACCAAACAAGCACAAGAAGTCTTGTACCTTGGCCTTTGGCGATCATAACCACTGGTTCACATTCCCCCGGAAAATCTTTAGCATCAGTGTACTCTTTTTCCTTCAAGAATTTCGTTACTTCAGCTTTTGGTGTTGGCTTTCCCAGATCCTCATAATACTGTTAGGACGATAACACGAGATTTATAACTTTACTTGCTAAATTACTTCATGAAATCAGATAGAGGAAGAAGAGAAACTCAAATTATTTACCTTTACAATGTTCATCCACCTCTCTAATGAATAATCTGATGCATCAAGAGAGTTGATGCCTCCTGCTAAAATATGGGGATGATCATTTGATTGGATTATTGCATTAATCTGTTTCATCCTCCAGTTTTCGTCCAAGTGATCGAGTTGGGTGCAGTAGAAATTTAGTTCCCCCGTCCAAGGCACATCAATTGTAGCTTTAATCACATTCCTGCATGAAAGAAAAGAAATCTAAGAATAATGGCATTCATCATCACTGCTTACCCATAAGCAGTGATGTGCCATTTAGATGGCTTTTATCTTAAATCAGTTGATGCCACATCACAGAGCAATACTTGTTTAAAGCACAAAATCAACAGGGTCAAGCTATTGAACACAGGATCAGTAAATAACATGTTCCAGAACCTGAGAACCGTGCTTTAAAGGTCAGGATGTTTATAACACGAATGAAATGGAAGTGAAGATTGCTCAGATGGACATGCAGTCATACTAAACTTGATAAGAATCGAGAGCAAATTAGAAGATGAGGGGCTATTTTATTATTAAAATGGAAAGATGTACTTGCTAATGATCTAGTAGCTTTAAATCTCCCTGTACATATATAGATAAATATAACAGAACGAAGAAGAGTTCATGTAACCGTCAATAAATTTACTGAGAATAAGGATTTCTTGTTATTGTCGTATCAGTAATTGCAAGCGGGCACATAACACGTATAAGCTGGAGCCTTAGGTTACATATGATTTCTACAACCTGTGCTAGGTTGAATGTCACAAGCGAAACATAATAAGAAGAGAGTTTTAAACCACCAAGAATACTGGAGAAAATGTTAAAAATCACCTGAAATCTTTATCATCGTAGATTTTTTGAACCTTCCATTTCTTAATAGGCCATTTTGAAAGAACAGCATTGCCATACTCAGGAGCCCAGCTCTCAGCAAACACATAATTCATCCCCAAGGCACGAGCCAAATCGGATAATGGCTTCATATCTTTTTCTTCCTCAGCCTTCACATCTTGTAATGCCAATATATCTGCATCTACTTCTTTAAGCACATCAAATATGGTTCGACTTCCATACAAACTCGCGTCATTGATCCAATTTGCCACAGGGAAGCATATGGGAGACCTCAGGTGAGCCAGGATATTGTTGTTGAAACTAAAATTTGTCGATGAATCTTCGATAACATTAAGAAACTTATTCTGTGCTAATGATATCTCATTTTCAGGAAGATTTATTGAAACTTTCGGTCTTGATTTAGTGAGTTTGTTCTCACTATCAGAACCATTGATCGTGGGGTGAAGTGGAGATTGTTTGAGTATGCCCTTGGGACAACCATTTGCAGACTTCAAAGGATTCCCAAACTTCGAATAATCCTCCTCTTCATGAAAGCAAACAACTGATTTCTCAACCTTAGGAATAGCAGGTGCAAGGGAGAATAAGGCCGCATTGAAAGTGGCAAGTCGAACAGGCCTCTGTAAAGAGGTGCCCCTCACTTTGCGAATATCCTTTCGGGTTGCTGATTTTGTGTATGATTTTTCTCTAATCTGTCCTTTTAAATTCAGATTACCAAGCCTTCTGATTACAAGTTTAGGCCTCCGACGACGCCATATCAGCTGCTGTATCTTCGAGCAAAGGCGTCGAAATCTGCGGGTGAGAACATACAACATCCGTTTGGTGCATGAAAATTGTAAATGCTCTCTTGATGGCATGATTGGCTTCTAAATTCCAATAAAAATGAGTGATCCATTTTTCTGGTGATCCTTGAAAGGTAATAAATAAAGATACGGGCTTAGCAAAAATGTTGAAAATATGATATATTGACAAAAAACATCCCAACTGCTCCAAAGACTGAGGTGGAGATTGACTATGGAGAACATTATTGTTCACATTCTTTTTCATGATAACATAATACACCAACTCCCACCTATGAAACCAGGACTTTTCGTTACGTGTATAGGTATGATAGGTGTCAATATGGCCACTCGACGAGGGTCTCGGTCCCCAACATCCAGGCCCTGCTCTGTCTGCCTCTAGGGGCATGGCAGTCCACAACACAGCACATAGCTGAGCCATGCATCTTGGCCGGCACATTTTGACACCTCTCTAATGGAATCCAGAATATAAAAGCAGGGAAGAAGCAACCTTTCGAGGAGTCTCCAACACTGTGTGTTTCCATGAGAATGGAAAACTGGAACCCCATAAATTAAATCAAGAAAATGCTGACTATGTATGAAACTGTGAAATGGTCATGCAAATCAATGTTCTTTCTACTGGATCCAGAGTGTAAAGGATTTAAAAAAAGTTATCCACCTAATGGAGGAGAATTGTTAAGCCCCAGCCATAGATATAGCCGTGCAAAGCCCGACAGGCCTACCGAGCCAGACTCGCATTTTGCTATCGGTCCATGCACGAGGCCAAGTCCAACAGTTCTTCTACTTTCATTCGCTTGATATTATGATATACTCAGAAATTTTAAAAATGAAATGAAAAGGGCCCATCCCCAAAGAAAAACACACACATGGTAATATATTACCAATTTCAGCAAACTAAAATGGTGTTTTGTGTTGGATAATTGATTTTCGTCTTATATATCAATAATAAGACTGATTGCAGATGTCATAAATGTTTGATCCTTGGCCATTGAAGATTTTGCTAAATAGACTCTCAAGAAAGCTTGTTGGCAGCTTGTATTTGTTGGTTTCATTATGCCATCAATCCTCTAAAAATTCAGAAAAATAGCAAATTGTACAAATAACATGATTGTCAAAGTTATAACCAAACTAGGTTCGTGATTTTTTTCAATCAAACCAATCAGACGGGTTTTCGCCGACACTGCTAATTAGAAAGCATAATGACACAATGATGAGACAAAAAAATCAGAAATATTGTCTTAAAACTGTTGAATTCTAAAATAATATAATGAACAGATGATTTGCGAGCTTTCTACAACAAAGGTCAACATAGAGAGACACCTTAAACAAAAAGTCAAATGATTCTTACCTACTAAAAAGTATTAATCTAATCCGGCAATCAAGCATCATCTTCATGCATACCTAATTCCAGCGACTGGTAATTGTTTAGCTACTTTGACACCTTCAATGACAAGAAAAATAAAATTTATCGGAAAAAACAAGGAATAGATTCAGATTATGCAAGACATAGTTATTTCGCTATCAAAATATACATGAAACATCACAAAAAATTAATATATTGACCACATGTTGAATAAAATATGATTCGTACACCCACTTGCGGAGCAATTTAACTTAGTACAATGCCATTCCACCATCCGATTTATCATAGAAGCAACGTGTTGACTAAAAATTCACATTGCTGTAGAAGTTACATACCGAACTAAGTAAATTTTTAATTTCTCTCACTATGAATCGGACAATGCATCCAAAAGATTAGGAGGAGAGGCTTCATCTTTTCCACCCTCATTAAAAAACCCATTTGAAGCATTTTCCTTTTTCAATTTTCGATCTTCAACAACAGATGCTGCTGTTTCTGTGCAGTAACTTCTCCTCATCTGATTAACAGGGTTTTCAGCCACACAAAACTTGTTGGTCCTCTCAGAGAATCCTGCCCAAACTGAAATAAATTTTGCAAAATATCATTACACAGAAACAGTTAAACTATATACCATACTTCAGGGAGAAAAAAAAAAGGACTTTATATAGCAAGGCCACTATTCATCTACAGAAACCTGTCATTTATATTATTTCTTTAACAGTCATTTTTCTATATTAAACCTCTGGCACTGTACATAGACAAATATTATTAGTTGGCTGAACCTCAAAGTTCCATGATCCTTGAGAAATTGTTTCTAGAATATCATCATTTTAAACTTTAAAAGTGCAAGTACTTCAATCATGATAAATAAACGAAGTTGTATGATAATCTTTCTTTAGATTAGAGAATGGATTAGAAAATTAGTAGCTGATCAAATTGATCACCAAACCAGCCACAATATCAAGTCAATTAAGTAGACAATCAATACTATCCTCTTCATATATATTTTACCAAATCACAAGCTCTTGTTAAGGTCAATGTAAAGATTTATACAGGAATTATGTGTACTATGCTTCTGTTAAGGATGGGTCTCAACTCTAATATATGAATCTGACCCACCCTTTCAGTTCAAACTTCAAACTACAGCATCTTAATTCTCAACTAAATTTCACTACATAACTATATTAGATAACACTTTACTGATTGTCGCTATATCAGAACAATTCTGGCATGAAATCAACACCACAACAAGATTTCTGTCACCAAAATCTTACTATATGATTTCCTTGCCACTATCTTTGGAGTAATAAAATTAGTGGATTGTTCATCAATCAAACTTTCAAGTATCAAATTTCTAGGTAAAGCCAATATAACTGAACGGTACATCCGCAAGGGCCCATGTGATTCTAGGAGCATGTTAGTAATTTGTTCTACAGACAACCAGAAGTATAAGCAGCATTAAAAGCGTGGTCAATAAGTTCCGTGCATTTGGCGATTACCACACCACCAAAGTGATGTAGAACAACAGAAGCTGCAACAATAACATTAAGAGAAGCAGTGCCACAACCAAATTGTGGAATATAAACAAGGAAGTCACATATCTCACACTCCTTTGCAGAAAGCCCAGTACCCTAACACACAAAACCAAAACATTATGTAACTTCCATGAAGAAATCAGTGAAATTAGCAATATCAAGCAAAAAATATTTCCCCACAGGAAAAATAAAGTTTGAAGAACTGTCATACTAGGATGGGTCCAAGACCTAATGGCTTAAGCTTTTAAATGAAGTGGGCGGTTCCATGGTTATAGATTGGGCTTCATTCTCCTAATTTATGCCCAAAAAATTGGCATTAGAGCCATGGTTGTTGATCTGTAATCAGTCTTCAAGCATTTGCTGTGTACCATTCTTGGTGTTTGACCATATTTATTAGGATTTGTTAATGAACTCTTTATTTTTCCTTCTTAAAGTTCATTGTTCTTCACTTCTCTTCATCAGTTCAGTTGTATCTGACAGAATTTGTCCACATGTTCAAGCTCATGTTCAACAGGATAGTCTTGGATTTGGTTGGAACAGAAAAACTCACCATATAAGGGGGACTTGCAGGCATATTTGGCAAGACAACCCATTAGGGGAGATTATTCAGGATAAAAGTGCTTTGGTGTTGCCACGCGCTGAATAGAGTAAACGACTGAATGACTAATATAGGGCCCAAAGTCTAATTGCTCAAACTTTTATGACAAGTTGATGGATGTACGGCTTGATTCTCCTTGATTGTTCTTGTACAAGACAATATTTAAATATAATATATGTGGTCTAACGGCTTACTTATGCTTTTAGATAAGGTGGTTCAACATGATATAAGAACAAAAGTAATGGTTTCACATCTCACCGTTGCCCATACAAATGATTTATCCACCTATTACTTATTAGACTTTGATTGAAGAAAATAAGTCCCACCTATATGTGGCCCTATCTACCAACTTAAACTTTTACATCAACTGTTAAACGTACCATACCATCATACGATACAAGGTCAACATGGTATGTTCAACAATTGCATAGCATGCACGCAAAAATCTGTTTTCTAGTATAACATTATTGGATATATTATAACATATAATATTTTAATAAATACTACGATACATTAGTAAGGTCTATAGTGGTTGAAATTTTCCATTATATTACAAGACAAAGAAAGCTTGTGTACAAGTAATGCAACAATGTTCATGCAGTATCCTGTATCCTACCTCGTTGACGAGAAGGAAAGCAGTGCTTTTCCTGAAAGGATGTTCATTCACTGCAACAACATTACCTGTGATCTCCAAGCCACATATATCCTCAGTCCCTCTCCTAATCAAAGCAAACATTGCACAAATTGGAAAACATAAATTCAGAGCAAAAACTCGCAAGATTCTCATTCGAATTCATTCTGTAAAGTAAAATTACAGTTTCACCTATTGCTTCCACAAAGAATTAACATTACACCCATACACCTTTATGATCCACCCTTGATCTTGCAACATTGTTTTGATTCTAATTTTACACAATGCATCCAAAACTTTTGAAAATTTATGAAGTCTGCTTTCAGTAGCGATTGAATTCTATACACCCTAAAGTTTAAAACTTTATAATTTGCTAGAATATTAACAAAATGGGTATCTTGTCTTAATGCAACCTCAAACTGTAACAAAATATGATTATCGACAGGGACACATTCTTTACAACCCAAGAGTTCGTTTGTTATCATTACATTCTAGTTACCATCTCAAAGTCAACAACTCGCAGGTCCTATTGATAATATATTGAAGGGATAAAAACATTGTGCAAGTGTATTTGTACTTAGCAAAGTCAAAAAGTATGTTTCTTTTTCTAACGAGTAACAATCACATGTACACTCTCCCGCATATACACAAAAAGGCGGGGGGGCACCTTCAAGAAGGAGAGCGCAAGGGACAGGGAGTGAAAGTAGCGAAAGGGTAAGTGAGAAGTGGATCCACGGCTGCCGAAGGCGTTGAAGTCGCGGCGGCCGACGAGAATCCCCCGAAGGCGGTGGCGCTGCGTGCCATTGTCCCCCACGTTGTGCCTCTTTGCTATGTTGTGATTGCCGGCAAGAATCCCCCCACGAGAATCCTCGCTTTCCATATATAAACTTTAATAGGTGATTGCCGCCGCCGCCGGCGGTGGTGAAAGGGGTGTTATGGGGGGAAATATACGAGAATAGCCTTCAAAAAAAGAGGCCATTTCTTGACTTTGGCATTTGACCATTCAAAAGAAAGAAACTATCAAAAATACTCTTTAAACCTAGAAATTTCAAACAAGTCATTCTAAAATAAAATTAATTTCATTTTAGTCCCTAAAATCTTGCTTTCAACAAATTATTTTTTCCTCTGAAATTAAAACTTAACTTTTCTTCATCATCAACTCTTTCCACCTTTTCTTGACGTAACTAAATACGAAAAATTTGATATTTGTTAATTTTGTGATTTTACTAATTGTATTTTTGCACACTAAAACCTCTCACTAATGGTATCAAAGCCATAGAGATCATGGTAATTACA
>CAIGRO010092344.1:0-13752 GCA_903798355.1 Fraxinus baroniana | reverse complement strand
GTTTTAGATGCCAACCTCCGCGCACAGAGGTTCCTTTAAAAAATGTTTATTTATTTTTTAACATGCACACATACGGAAAGTCCCTCCAATTTAACTTACCTTAACTTAAATCACATTGAATTTTAGTGCCTACATTTTTCACCACTGAAGAGAAATTTTTTATGAAATGAACAGTGAACGACGCATTCACTTCTTTTAACAGAGGAGGTGAAAAATATGAACAGTAAACGAAGGATAAAATGGTAACATGAAATTGGTAACATGAAATACTGTAGAGACAATTAATATAATATATTAACCACACGCAATTTTACAGCAGCCGCCTTCCTCCTGTTTTGTTTCTTAGTGAAAAGTGAGGGATAAAATTGGCAAACAAAATACGTCCTAAATGAACAGTGATATGTGGATTGCCTCTTCTAATAGAGGTAGTGATATATATATAAGTAATTATTTGAAGATTTTGTGTTTAAAAATTAGGAAAAAATTTATGGGTACTTGGAAGAACGTGAGATCGAAAATGAGGTTGAAAAAAAATCTATGAAAAAGGAATTTAATAATATACATTATTAATAATTACAATATATCAATTTTAGTAATACATACCAACATAACAATAAAGCATTTTTTGTTTATCACATACGATAGACGACGGGATGGCCAACAGATTCTTTCTTGAACATAGCACCAAACCAAGCCAAAAAGGCTAAAACAAGCTTACAAGTCAAATAGAGAAGCGAACCCCCCGTTTGATTTTAATTTTGCTAAAATTTCATTTTTAAATCGTGAATTCATAACTTCATTTCTATAACCAGATGTTCTAGGGCTGGGTATAATCCGATTCTGTTCGATTTTAAAGAGAATTGAATTGAATCCGAATTTTCGAATATTTAGTAAATGAAATTGTCGGGTCATAATTTAATTATGGAACCGTTCGAGATTCGGTTCCATTTGATTCAGTTCGGTTTGGTTCTATTTGATTTCTGAGTTCCGTACAATAATTAATTTTTTTTATATATTATAACAACGCTACATTAATTCGACTATGTTATATTCAATCTTAACTCTTACAAAATAACGTAGTCCAATCTTGTGATATTTTTTGCACATCTCTTTATTGAGTTATTCATAGATTCGACAGTTAAAATCAAAGGAAGAGGAAGATTGTGAGTTCACGATAATAGAAAGACAGAAATGACACTACGGTAGAATAAAAGATTTAGGTAAAACTTAGTTAATTTGATTACATTGAGTTTGGTTGGAAATTAGAAATAGTAAAATCATATTTTGAATTTGGACTCAATTAATAGTTAGCAAATTTATTTCAAAAAATAAAATAATTTCACTTATTTAAAATAAAAAAATTAGGAAGATTCGATTCTTATTCGGTTATCGGTTTACATCGAGAATTGAACCAAACCCATCAATTTTCGATTCAGATACATGTTCTGAATTTTCGGATATTTAGTAAATGGAATTGTCGGGTCCTAATTTAATTATGGAACCGTTCGGGGTTCGGTTCCATTTGGTTTAGTTCGGTTTGGTTCTATTCGATTTCCAAATTCCGCACAATAATTAATTTTTTTTATATATTATAGGGTTGTGCTACAGGTACAAAATGTGTTACAAAAGGGTGTCCAAAATTGTCAAATGGCGGCCCCCTATTGGGGGGCGCCTGTGGGGCACACCAAGAATTATCTTATATTATAACAGCGCTACATTAATTCGACTGTGTTATGTTCAATCTTAACTCTTACAAAATAACGTAGTCCAATATTGTGATATTTTTTGCACGTCTCTTTATTGAGTTATTCATAGATTTGACAGTTAAAATCAAATGAAGAGGAAGATGGTGAGATCACGATAATAGAACGACATAAATGACACTACGGTAGAATAAAAAATTTAGGTAAAACTTGGTTAATTTGATTAATTTGAGCTTGGTTGGAAATTAGAAATAGTAAAATCATATTTTGAGTTTGGACTAAATTAATTAGTTAGCAGATTTATTTCAAAAAATAAAATAATTTCACTTATTTAAAATAAAAAATGAAAAATTAGAAAGATTCGATTCTTATTCGATTATCGATTTGTATTGAGAATCGATTCAGATACATGTTCGAATATTTAACTTATAACAAAAACCATTCAGTTCGATTCGGATTGGGTCTGACTCTACCTAATTTGATTCGAGAGTTTTGTCTTGCCATAGCACGAGGTGGAAAAAAAAAAAAAATGAGGAACCTTTTCAAAAACAATTCGTTACTGGATAACCCTATTTCGTATCTGCAATGTTACTCTCAATTTTTTTGCAGGAGCTTCATTTACCATGTCTACTAGTTGGGGTGCAGTATACAGGTGGGCTAAGCCGTTGCCGTTGCTGGCATTCCGACCATCCGGCCGTTTCCTCCCGACCATCCAATCTGCGAGTGCTTTTGTCATCAGCGGCGCCGCTTCTTACAGCAATTGGGCTTTGAAGTCGGTGGCAGACACGGACCCGGTGGTCGTTGCCGCCAACGGAAATTACGGCAGTAAGCAAGTTATCAGTGTCACCCCGCGGCTATATGATTACTTGTTGGCTAATGTTAGAGAGCCACAGGTTAACATCCAATTTTATCTTCGATCGATTGTTTTGTGTTTCCAATATGACAGAAATTTCGGTTTGCATTATGCAAGTCTGTTGAAGGCAACTTGTTGATCTTTTAAATTGAAATGGTTAACACCATATTATTTATGAAAATTATAGAAAAATGACACATGTTGAAGATAAGATTTGAACGAAATAGTTAACGTTTAACAAAGTTTTGTGTTGCACTTCAGATTTTGCGTGAGCTCAGAGAGGAGACAGCCACCATGCGAGGTAGTCAAATGCAGGTAATCATCATGGTTTTGTTCCAATTCAGTTTTCCTAATTTTTTTTTTTTATCCTGTTTCGGTTTCCTCCCAATAAACTGAACTATGACAGGAGAATTTGTGATTCTTTTGTTGGAGGGTTGGCTAAATTTTATTGCAACTCTATACTCTGTAATACCTGGAATCCTCATATACTTATTTGATAATTGTTAGCGTTAAGGTTGATTAAGTTCTGATTTAACTGTAGGTATCGCCTGATCAAGCGCAACTTCTTGCAATGCTTGTTCAAATTCTAGGTGCGGAGAGGTGTATCGAAGTTGGCGTCTATACTGTACGCAACCTGAGATTGATTGTCTCTTTTTTGTTGATAGACCATTTTGCCATCTATAGTAGCTTTGTCCTCTATTTGTATAGCAACTGTTCAATATTGAGCCTGTGAAGGAAATTTATTAGGTTGCCTATCATTTCTATTATGAGTTGATTGTTTGCGTATTTTGACTGGACTTTTTTTCCGTTAGCACCTAAATTCAGCAAATTTTGTGATGGAACCAAGTATGATAATGCTCCATGTGTAGCAGAGGACCAAATATGTCTGGGAATATAACAAAGTCACAAATTTTATTAGCATTCCTAGGATTGACTGATATAATGCACAAATATGGCTTGAAATTGAGGGTTGGGACTTTTAACAATTTCAAAACAAATTAGCATGAGAAATCAAGGGTTGTCCATTATTTAAAACCTTAAAATTTCTGGTTATAAATTAATGTTTGGGCATTGTAGCTTCCAAGATTTGCTTCTTCACTGCTAAACCAGATGTGATCACCTTTTTTGGCATTGTTCCCTGGTATCTTTTTTTTGTGTTTTTTTGAATGCTAAGAGAACCATCTTCCCTCATTCTTGTTGTGCAAGAATATGTCAATCAGCTATGATCCTTTCCTCACCCCTCTGTGTATGATTGTGTGCTACATTCACAACTATATGGTCTCACCTTATTTCTGTCAATTAATTCTAATGTTTTCTTTTCTTAAAAGTGCTTAGTGTGTACAATTAGAAAATATTTATGTGCATTGCTCTGAACTATTCTTATTGTTTTCAGGGATACTCTTCATTGGCCATTGCTTTGGTCCTACCCGAAGGAGGTCGTCTGGTTGCATGTGAGAGAGATGCAAGATCACTTGAGGTTGCAAAGAGATATTATGACCATGCTGGTGTTTCACATAAGGTATGGTATCGGTAGTATTTCTCTAAATGTCTCTCTAGTACTGGTCCTACTCTTCATCTCTATGTGAGAAGTTTCTTAATTGAGCTACCAAAGAGCCGAGAGCCTTAAACTATATGGTTATGACTCTAAATTATAAAATATTTTGATCATATGTAATTGTGCATCTTTTTTTGCCTTAGTAGTTGCAATCCATCAAACATTCTTCCTAAAGCTTTGAAAGAAGAATGAAAGAAAATCATATGACTATACACTAGGAACTTGCAAAATTTCTGCTCTACAGGAAGTGGTCAATTCTTTTATTTTTCCTTCCCATTGTAGTTCAAAATTTCCTTTTCTGTATTTTGTTTCACTCAACTATGACTGCAGTAAATTGTTCCAAATAGTGATTTTATCTCGACTTTTTATAATAATTTTCTTATGTTTGTAATTTTTCTCTTGTTCTGGTATGAATTATTCAGATAGATGTGAAACATGGTCTTGCAGCTGATACTCTGAAGTCTATGATTCATAATGGCGAAGGTTGCAGGTATTTTGCGTTCATGCATGATTTTCTAATGCCATTATTGATGTTCTAATTCACTACATTCTTGTAGCCAAGGTTTTCATGTTTTAAATCATGAAGCGCTTGAAGCTATTTCCTTAATCTATTTCGAAATAATTGAAAGACCTCTTCTTGGTTTAAATCTTAATCTTATTGTCCAGAAACCTACATTAGTTGTAATCATGCATTATTGAATGGATCATCTGTGATTTTCGTTTGGCAGATATGACTTATTACCACTAGTATAACTCTACAATTACCTTTGACTCTACAAAAACCATCCACACAAGCTCAACACACTAACACAGATTTTCTTCAGATATTTCTGCGATTAGGATTTCTCAGTCTTCTATGATTGGAAATCACTCTAACTGTGTGTTTACTCGTCTATGTAGCTATGATTTTGCTTTTGTAGATGCCGAGAAGAGAATGTATTCAGATTATTTTGAATTGCTACTACAACTGGTTAGTAATACAATATCTAATTAGCCTGTATATACATGCAACCCACTGACATCGATGGACTATTAGATGCTGATATTACTGTTCTATGCTTCGTGCACGGAGAAGTTTTGATTAGTCCCATCTTACAGGTGAGAGTTGGAGGTATTATAGTTATTGACAATGTCCTTTGGCATGGAAAAGTTGCTGATCCACTGGTAAACATAAATTTAAGTTATGACAATCTTATGTATATTCGAGTCTGACTGGTATTTCTGGACAGGTAAATGACCCGAAAACTGATAGTATAAGGAATTTCAACAAAAAATTGATGGACGATGAGCGTGTAAGCATAAGTATGGTATGTGAATTGAGTTTTTCCTTTCCATATACAAGTTTGAATAAGCAAGCTTCTATCATTTATTTTATCGATATGTTGTAGGTTCCAATAGGGGATGGCATGACTATTTGTCAGAAAAGGTAGGCCTAGAAGATTGCTGGTGGTTATGTCAAGGCAGGCTAGGCATCCAACTGTGATAGTTTCTTATAGATAATTCTACCATTTTCTAGATTCAATTCAATGAACACTGGTGTAATTAGCCCTTAGAAATAGATGGATCTTGTGTTCTGCACAACACAAGCCCAAATGTGTTGTAGGCTCTATAAAGACTGGCTAAGAGAGAGTGGTTTTACACTTCCGGCACATGTTTGGTTTGGCTAAAAAAAATCAGATTTTTAGTAGATTTTGATAAAAGTTAATGAAATATGTGGTTTAAAAGTTNGATTTTTAGTAGATTTTGATAAAAGTTAATGAAATATGTGGTTTAAAAGTTGGTGAAATTGTGGATCACATATTTTGAGCTGTGGAAAATGAGATTGGAGAAAAAATATTTGAAAAAATTGAGACCAAGTAGGGACATAGTTAGTTGTAAAAATGAGTGGGCCTGCCCCGACCGACTTGTTTTGAAAGAGATTTTGGTAAAGTGTAAATACAAAAATGGATCAAACTTTGTGTACGTTTGGCAGTCCCCTTAGGAGGGGGAGGGGGGGGGGNTTTGTGGAAGCGGGCCCCCCTATTGTGAGGGAGATGACTTGGTGTACAAAAAACTTTATCCATACAAAAATAGCCATGATTTCACCTTTTAGGACATGAACAAATAATTTCTTTCTAATCCCCAAAACACCCGTCAAGTTTCAAACAAAGATTTTAAGAGTATCTTCAAAAGACCATCTAAATACAAAATGTTCTTTATTTTAGAAAATTACTGTTTAAATAATGACTCAAAGAAACTCTCTATTTTAACTTTCAAGATAGAGATTGAATGGCTCTACAAATTTAGAGTCAAATTCATTTTGTATTATTAATGTATGATTATTTAATTTAATAAATCACATATTTTAATACTCTACTTAAATTATTCAAAACACATTTAAATTTATTGCTCAATTGACATATAAAAAATTATATTAAATAAAATATGAATAAAAATCAATAAATGTTTTTTAAGAAAAAGAAAATGAGCAAAAATAGAGAGTTTGTTGGAGTGTATAAAAATTTTGATACTCTAATCTAAATATGCTCTCTATAATACATAAAAAGCTCTTTATAAATAATCTCTTGAAAATGCTTTTAATACTAGTAGCTAAAAACTTTGGCCATTGCATTTTGACAAACACGTGTGGACCACGTGCCACCTAAGGTACATGCCATGTGAAAGGAATGTGAACGGTCTCACTTCTCACTTGAATACAAAATCTTATCTACGAATATCCTTTCACGTTATTACATCCAATAATGTATTATTCGAGAAATATAAATGCTATGCTATCAAAATAATTATGGGATGTTCTCTTCGTGTATCAGTTTTATGTTTTGAATTTATTTTGAGTGTTCATTTTGATATTGTTGAAAATGTATTCTTTTTGTCATTTTGAAAAATTATTTTAAAAATTAAAAACACTTAAAACATGTTCTCCTCTCTCTCTCCCCTCCCCTCGCTGGGCTCCATTTCGTCACCCAGAAGAAGTGGGGGTGCGACGATGCCGTTCTTCTTTCTTTTTGGGTCACGATTTGGTAGCGATTTTGGGTCGCGATTTCAGTGGTGGTGGCTGTGGGTGTGATCTGCTGCGATTCGGTAGTTGACGGTGGCGTTGGCGGTGGTCGCGACGCTGCTGTCCTTCTTCTTTCTTTTTTAGGTCGCGATTTTTGTGATTTTGGGTCGTGATTTCGGTGGTGGTGGTGGCTGTGACTGTGGGTGCAATCTACTGCGATTCGGTGGTTGACGGTGGCGGTGGTCGCTTAGTCGGTCGCGACGCTGTTGTCCTTCTTCCTTTTTTGGGTCGCAATTTTCATGGTATTTTGGGTCGCAATTTCGGTGGTTGCGGCGGCGCCGGTGGTTGTGTGTGTGATCATCTACCACATATGGCTGTGGCGGTGGTGGCAGTGCTATGGGTGCGATTTGGTGGTTGGCAGTGGTGGTGGTTGTGGGTGCGATCTGCTGCAATTTGGTGTATAGCGATGGCAGACGGCCGACGACGGCGGCGATGGTGGTGATTAGGATGAAAACGCCCAAAACGCTTTTCGAGAATTTTGGGTTGATTTTAACTGAAAATATCCAAAACGACGTTTTTGTCGTTTTCGATTTTCTTTGTAAACTTTCAACCCGTTTTCGAAAATAAAAAAGAGAACACGTTTTCACTATTTTAAAAAATCGAAAATAGAAAACAGGTTAAAAATGACAAAGAGAACATACCCTTAATTTTCAAGATTACGGAATATGTAGTTGCCTTCTAACTTTAATCAATGAACTCGTTAATTCAAATAAGGTTAGGTTACCCCTCAACCCTATTGAAAATAATAGGGCCAACGACCCTGTCAAAAAGACTAGTACCAATTGAGGTATGTCGATTGACCTCTTTTGGCACTGTTCAATTCCGTTACAAGACGTGTAATACTTAACTTGAACGCTAAAATTTCTGAACATGTATATAACATAATTACTTTAGGAATAATTTTCACAAATAATATATTATTTTGTTACAACAACATTAGATAAACAAAAATCGATGAGTAATAATATACATCGACTAAACATGCAACATAATTCATAACCTAAATATATGTACACACACTATCATCATACAAAATACAGTTACTTATATAAATGAAAAGTTGGGACCATGAGAGATTCAACCCCATTTTCTGAACGCTTAGCAAATCTTCCTTTGATTCTAGGTCTGGTTTCTGCATATGCCTTTCTTGATGCATATCTTATTGTCTTCTCAAATTTTCTGTTCTTTCTTTTCTCTTTATACCTCAACACCTTAGCTTCTCTGTCGATCCCGGAAACTGGGTTCGGGATCCCGTCACTTTTCATGAGTGTGTTGGATACATCGGCTATCGAACCGGGGTCCGGTACCACGCCCACTTCCAAAGATGATGATGAGACCTGCCATTGATTGCAAAACATATCTAATTGTTAGCAAAATATTAGATTAACTAGTTTTGTTTTGGTTTCTAGGAATTTCCCTTCGAGGGTTTTCTGTTGAGTTAAGCTCTAACCCCTAGTTCTGAGAACAGTATTAACTAAAATACAATAAAAAGGGCAAATCATTGCAGAAGTATTTCCAGGTGCTGAAATGACAGCTTTTTCTTTTATTTTTTTAACCGTGAATGAAATTTTGCCAATTACATCTGTGTATAACCATGTCATTGACCTAGTTTCCTATGGCAGATCTGATATAAAAGATAGCAAGGAGATTGTACATGTAGCATTACATGGAGAAAGATGGCATTAATGCATGGGATCTCGGACAAAACACTCTGCTACCCGTCTCCCTGTCAGTCTCCCCGTACAAGGAGATTAATCCTAAAAGATAATACAAGTTTTCCGTACACATCTTGCACCCAAAAACAGCTCCCGTGAGTATTAGGTCGATGAGTTAGGCGTCACAATCTCCAACACATTTTTGTGATACAAAACTCACTCAAGATCTGATCCGTGCCCGACTTGATAAAACCATTGCAAGGCTTCATTACCTTTTTAAAGGCTACACCCCAATAGAACATCTGAACATGTGTAGTAGAATAGGTGAACATATGAAGTGTTATGGATCTATGCTCAAGAAAATTTAAGAAACTGCAGATTTACTTCAGCTTTTAGCCCATCACAAAAAGTTGCTTATTCAAATAAATTATAAATCAAATTAAGTAACTTTTAAGCTTAGCCAAACATGGTGAAAGCTACTTAATTAGCTAACAGCACTCTAGCGTCAACTAAGGTTAAAAATATAGACAGAAAATGTGAAAAACAGATGAAGAATTTGGGTTAAAAAGCATACGCTTTGACTGATGGATTGGGAGCTGAAATTGTACATGAAGGGCTTAGATCCAGTATTATAATCCGTATCATAAGTAGGAAATCCATCCACAACCGAACCCTGAACATGATCCTGCTGAAAAAAATTCTTGTTTTGCACTGGCACAACCCCGTCAGAACTGTACTGGCACTGCTTTTGATCATACATATGGCGTTGTTGCTTCGAGTCTCCAGAGACTATATCGAGCTCCATGTATGGATCCATGTCGCCGAAAAAATACTCGCTCGACTTGTATTTTGGCGAGTCGAGATCATCATCCTGTTAGGGGTAAAATCAAATATCAGTTCCATCCTTTATGAAAAATAATAATTAACTTGTAAGGAACAAGATTCATATATATACCTCTGTGCTTCCTCCTTTGTTTTGAGGCGTTGGCAACAGCCAGGAGGCGGCCTCGGCCTCGTCTTCAGAGAAGTATTTGTTCTCGTTATTGCTATTAACATGTGATGACTTGTAGAAGGGTACGAAGGGGACGCGTTCGTGGCGTTGGGCAAGTGGATTCGCGGAGTGTATGTCACGGTCACAGTTGGCGCAGAGAGCCGCCGCGTCGGCCTTGCAGGTGACCATAGCGGGTGCTTGCTCGCACACTTCGCAAACCAACACCCGAGCATGCTGGGACGCCACCTTGTTGGAATCGTGCACCCTGGCGTCGCAGCCGTGACACAAAAATGCCGTGTCGGCATGGCAAAAAACACTCGCCGGCGAGGATTTGCAGGAATTACATAGCTTTGCTGTTAAACTCCAACTCTTACCTCCCATTGTTATTCTTCTCTCTGTATGTATCCGTTTCTCTCTATATCTATATTTTCACTTCTTTGTGAAAAATGCAGAGAGAGACTGGTGCTTCCAGAATTTTGTTCAAATTTTCTTGGCGTCGTGTAATAATGCAAAGTACGTAAGCCTCCGGACAGCTATCTAATGGGTAAGGGTGATCTACGGAACAACGAATAAGAAAATGACACGTGGAGAAGTCTTAGCCAAGTAAAGCACAGTGAGAATTTATATTGTTGGGAAATTGGAATTGACATTGAAAATGAATTTACAAATCACTGATGTCAAGGCAGAGGAGTAAAATTTGATGTAAAAACTAAAAAGTGTAAAATCCTCTCCAATGAGAGGTCAAATATGGTGCAAAACATAGCCCGATACACATTAAAATTTTTATTCTATTCATTTTCAATCACATATGTTTTAATAAAATAATATTTTTCATTACATTAAGGGTATGTTTGAACCACAATATTTTGAAAGAATATATTTTAAAATAGTAGATTGACGGAGAATGTGTGGTTGAAAAAGAAGGAAAAATTATTAATGTGATAAAAAATATTATTTTATTGAAAAATATGTGGTTAAAAATGAATAGAAGAATGTGAATGAAAATTTTGTATGATTCAAATATGAGCTAAATATAAAAAAATTTAATAACCCTGTTTTACCATTCTTTTCACTTTACAAAATTCTTCTTTCCTCTATGTCCCTCTTTAATATTAATAAATTTTAATTAATTTATAATTATTTTAATGTGACGATTAATTTTATTTAACATTTATTTTTATATTTTAATCAATTAATAAGTAATAATTATTTCAACAATAAATCAAAATTGTTCAATAAAAAATCATAAATTACAAATTTGATAATTAATAAATTAACTAGAACAACATAAATATATTTAAAACATAAATTAAAGTACAGTACAACATTTAAGTAAAATAATAATTTAGTACTCCGAAGGGTCTTTTCTCGTTCTATGTAATTTTCCCTGTACATTCAATATATTTTTATAATTTGCGGTAATATTTTTTAAATTTATTAATAAATACAATAATTTAGTTAATTAATATACTTTCTAATTTAATGGAATAATATATTTTTGTAATTATATAATTTAAAATAAAAATTGGTGTAACATGTCTCCAATGATCTATACCAAATTGGTATAAAAGTCAGTGTAACTATTGGAGAGGAAAAATCAAATTACACCAAATTTGGTGTAGACTATTAAGCCCTTGTTTGATACGCATTAAAATTTTCATTTTCATTTTTCTATTCATTTTCAGCCACACATTTTTCAATATAATAATACTTTCGAACATGCTCGGCTAGTGTCACTTTGTATTTTTAAGTAATTGTGTGCATTTGATTTACCGTTTTCATTTTTTAGTTTTCAGTTTTGAAGATACGAAAAACTTGTTTGATTTGATATTTTTGAAAATAATGCTAAACTTATAAAATTCTATAAAACTCAAAACGTGTTTTTGACGTGAAACATGAAAAATAAGAGTTTAAATAAAATTCCAAAAACAAAAATATAAAAATCTCTAGGAAAAAAAAAATTCTTAAAAAATTAAAAAAATTGAAAAAAAAAATAAAATTCTAAAAATTTCAAAAATTGGTTATTAAATAAAAAAAATTAAAAATATTCATTTAAATGAACACACACGCTCATGTATTATTTGATAATATATTTACATAAAATTGTTCTATTTTAGTGAATAATCAAATTTTACTAATCTTAAACTAGATCATTAAAATTGAAAATTGAAAATGAATTCAAAACTCCAAATTGAAAATTAAAACACAAACTGAAACGGGCCTTTCATATTTTTAAGTAAAAGTGCTTTTAGTCTCAAGTAGAGCTTTTGAACTTTCAAAAACACTCCGCAAGGGCATGAACACTTTGTAAGACATTCGAAATATGATAAGGAGTGTCTTTAGGTTGTTTTTCGACGATTAGAGTTCATATCAATATCATTGTAAATATCGTACAAAACTTCTTCTACGATATCTAAGCGTCGAAACGAAAGCCAATGCGATAAATTTTTCGTACCAATCCTTGGCTGGAGTCTGGAGAGGGATAAGGGTGGGGACTTGGGAGTATTTGTCTAGTTGTGGGAGTGGGAAAGGCATCTAAGAAATGCTAGCTAGCTATGTACGTAAGTGTGTATTCTTTGTAAATATGTGGTCCAATTTGGATTAATTAGACTTTATTTAAATTCAGAAAACCATATATTCCAAGTTAGTTTTAAAAGGTTTAAAGGACAACTTTTGGGTTTGCTCGTGTTTGATATAAATTAAAATTAAAGTTAATAGTTAATTTTAATCACATATTTCATATAATTCACAGTTTTTTAACTATATATTTCATTAACTTTTATCAATTTTTTTTTTAAAAAATTAATTTTAATCTTTGCCAAACGGGCTATATATGTTTATATTTGTGTTTTTTATGGTTGGTTTATGATACTCCTTTATTCATGCTTGAAAGTAGAGTTGATCTCTTGACTTTTAAAGTACATAAATTGAGTTGAAGTATTCCCCTCTAAATATTAGTATTCTAGAAAACATTGAACGTGAATAAATTGGATGTCAAGCTTCAAACTTACATATCTAGACGATATCGAGACGTAAAAAGGCGTATTCTTATTTTTAATATTATCTTAAATGTTTAATAATTTTAAAAATCATTTAATAATTAAAATAATATATGCCAAAAATCTAAAACTATAAAAAATGGATATAAAATTAATAAAATACACCTAATCGTGCAAAAACTAGGCGCCTCCTAGACTCGAATTTTAGAACATTGCTAGATGTAAATAGTTTGTGTCAAACTTATATGAGCTGCATTTCTTTGACCCACGTCGAATTTCATGTCAAGCTCAACATAATGTGTTTAATGCGTGCACAACATGAATAGTGTTTAATTGTGCTTAATATGTCGAATCAACGACTTTTTTTTTAATTATAAACCCTGCTATGTGTACAGAAAAATGCCGTCTGAATTTTGCCAGAATACACTTAGGGAGTTTTTTATTCGATAATAGCAAAAAAAAAAAAAAAAAAAAGCAGACCAACCAGATGTTGATGTGGATGCTGTCACATCAATATCTGATGAAATTTTGGTAGCTCTACTTCAGTACAAACAGATAAATCCTTTTGTTATTATTCTTAGAACTTAATTCCTCTTATCGTCTCAATTTTTGACCATTGGACAATGGCCAAAATGTTTTCTAGTCCACATATCCACATGTAGATTATGGACCACCAATGTTGGACAATCTCATGTTGCAAGAAAAAATAATTCACTAAGACTATGTGTAAATTTAATTTATAATCTTTTAATGGTTAAAAATTGATTTTCCCACTTTTAGAAAATTTTAAAACCAACTTTATTGATGAAGGGTAGTGGTCAAATTGGAAGTCCACAAGATCCAATGTCATATGCACTTTTTTTTATCCTATCCACAATAAGAAAAAGTTGCTTCTCCACGAACAATTCCGTGAACCTTTTTCTTATCTGCATAAAAGC
>CAIGRO010092267.1:0-12331 GCA_903798355.1 Fraxinus baroniana | reverse complement strand
TTTGAAAAGTTAAAATAAGCTTTTGTCAATTAAAAGAACTTCTAGAGGAAGCTAGTCTAATGTAACACTTCTAAAATAGGAAGTACTTTTAAAATTAATTTTCTAATAAAAATTATGATAACTTCCTTTAAAAACTCTTTTACAGGAAATAAAAGCAAAAACAAGTCATGTCAAACAAGTCCTTAGTTATGTATGTTTATTAAGGGTCCNTTTTAAAATTAATTTTCTAATAAAAATTATGATAACTTCCTTTAAAAACTCTTTTACAGGAAATAAAAGCAAAAACAAGTCATGTCAAACAAGTCCTTAGTTATGTATGTTTATTAAGGGTCCGTTTGATAGCAATGGTGGAAAATGGGTGGAAAGAAAATGTTTTACATGGAAAATATTTTATTGGGAATTGTAATAAGTGTATTTGATTGATATAATTTTTCACCCGAAATTTTTTTAAAAGTTTGGATCTTTTTGTTCATGTTTGGCTTTATTTTACATGGAAAGTGTCCATTAAAATGAATTTTTTTTATTTTTTTTTTTTTACTATTGGTTCTGAAATTTGTTAACATTGTCAAAAAGTAAAAAAAAAAAATAATAATAATAATAATAATAAATTTGTTCGAAAACTATTTTTTTTTTATCAAAGTTTAGTGTTCGTTTGACTCCGTTTTTGGAAAATGGAAAATATCCCTAAAAAATCTATCCAATCAAAGAGACCCTTAAGTGTAAAATGGTCCCAATTGGGTCCAGTTTGAACATGTTTGCCTTTGCACGATTTTCTACTTATTTATTTCTTCTGTGCAGTAACTCACGGAATTGTCAAACGTAGAAAATTAATCCTGATTATGTAGATGGATTAAATGCTATTCATCCCCACTGGGGATGCATTCCCAGTCTATGTGACATTAAATGATAGGTGAAATTAAATAAGTCATTTAATTTCACCTATCATTTAATCAATCATTTAAATACACATAGACTGTCAATCATTTAAATACATATAGACTGGGGATTCATCCTCACTGGGGATGAATAGCATTTTTCGAAATAATATTGCCATATTGATGGGGGTCAATTGTACTGGAGGCTATCCAACTTTCACTTCAACTGTAATTAGGTCACTGAACTTGAATTGGCAGCAAGCTAATAAGTTAACTTCCATTTAATTGCATAATGCAATTGAATCACCCAATTTTGATTTCATCAAACTATTTAACATAAAATGATTACTTGACCACAAAACTAACTTTTACATACTTGTCAATCCACGTTTACTCGCTACATCAGTCACTTATTAAGAAACAATGAAAAATAAAAGGACAAGGAAAAATGCCACTTCAGCCACTTCAAAAGAAGCAATGAACAAACAAAAGCAAAAGAAATAACACAAGCATAAAAGAAAAAAACAGCCACTTTCTTTATCATCTACAATAAATTGGATTTTAGAAGACATGAAAACAAGAGTAATGTAGGAAAATTTCATGATTTTTATTTATTTATTTTGTTTGCAAATTGAAGGGGATCCAACAATCTAGACTGCAAAACTAGATAGTTGTGTTATGGTTTCCATTGCAAGGTCTGTGATTTGGATCCTATTTCGAAAAAATTGAGTTTCGGAGCGGGGTTTATATACAATTGACTTTCTAATTTCAATGGCTATCTTTTGAAGTATGAATATCTATAACGACGATATCATAGTAGCCATCAAGTCTCTTGGTTTCAATCGAGGGACACAGATGGTGATGTCGATATAGTAGTGTTTGTTAAAGACTAGACATAGGGCTAGTGCAAAGCCAATTCGATGTTGATGCAGATATCACGGAACGTGGTGGTTGATGGTTTGACATGATCCCCATTGCAATGTGTGAAAATTGGATTCTAAATCTTAAGAATGGCTTTTAGTATAGGGTTTATATAAATTTGAGATCTTCAACTTCAACAGTTAGCTTTTGAGGTATGCTATCTCAATATCTGTAACATGTTGGCAGTGTGATATTAATTTTATTGCCGTTTAGAGGTGCATTTTGTGGTAGTTAGGAACTGATAGCGGTCGATAGTTTTTGGGTTTGGGGATACATGACTATATTTGTTGTGGTTTGGGATTCTTGATGACAGGTAGAAGATATGTGACTGTCAGATGTTGCCTTAGTTTGGATTTCAATTTTTTATTTATTGTGCTAAATTATAAATTGATAGAAATAAGTAATGGTTAAATAGGTAATACGGATGGATTCAACGAAATGTGTGATTAAAATTTATATTTGATTTTGAAAACAAAGGTATTACTGTGAAATTTGTTGCCTCAAGGTTGATTTAGTGTGCAACATCCAAAAAATGCTCCAAGAGAGATTTGAAGAAACCATTGAAGGGAAAAGAAGAATCAAAGACAAGGTTAAAGGCAGACATTAAGGTCCATCATGACGTTGAGAAGCTACAACAACATCTAGCGCATAGAGCAAAGCTTAAAGAACTTGTTGCGGGGAGAGACCTCGAATTGATGAAGTATTGTCAAGAACAAAATTAATTCTAATATTCATCAACTAAAAAACAAAAGAATCGTCCCACTTCTGCTACCATCAGGCATAAGCAGTCAAGTATGTTTAAAGGTGACAATGGGCCTAGCCGAGTCGACTAGGCCCTTGCCCACACGAGCTCGGCTCGTGCTCACATGAGCCGAGCTCGTGGCTCGTTAGTGACGAGCTGAGCTTAAGCTCGGCTTGTCTCATTTTGGGCGAGCTCGGCTCGTGCCCGAAACTCGCCCAAAATGGGTACTCATCGAGCCTGAGCTGAGGTATTATTATTATTATTTTAAAATTAAGATATATGCCTTTTCGGTTTAAAAAAAAAAAAATTTGGACAAGCTCACGAACCGCTTGTAAAAAAACGAGCCCTACTAGGCTCGTGCTCAAAGACAGCCTGAACCGCTTGTAGCTCGTCAAAACAAGCCGAATCTTTGATTTGTTGTAGTCGTCACTCCTAATATTTCTAAACGTTGCAAGTGAGACCCTCTTGAACTGTTTCCACACATTTCTCCGTTAGTCGATCACCGAATATATATATATATATATATATATTGACCACTTTCTACCAAAATAAGAGGGGGTAAAATGATAACTTACTATTTTTCCTATAAAAGAATTAAAAAACAAAAATAAAAAACAAAAAAATGAAGAAAACGAAAGAAAAAAAGTATCTTCTCCGCCCTCGCCCTCGCCCTCACCCCCACCCCCACACTCCAGCCCAAGCCCTCAACCCAAAACCAGAAATCTACCACCGCCATCAACCACCACTATGAACATCAATTCCTTATTAAACCAAGAAGAATCGCTCCAAATAATGAATAATCATCAAAAAGGAAAAGCCCAAATGGAGTTGCCTCACTTCACCTCTTTAACCACCACCTTGTCGCCTCAAAAGCCATCAGAAAATATCTTCCACGTCGGCAGTATCACACCCCCAACACAAAATAGTATAAACAAACAATACACAAATACTTCAAAACAATTCACTCAAAACCTATTGATTCTCTGAAAAATACAACGCAAAATTGAGATTATCCTCGTAGAGTCCTTAGACTTTGTCGGAATTGTCTGTTTGAATTGGGTAGTGGAGGAAAATGAGAATCGACCGCACCACTACCTGGCGAGGAAGCAGGCCCCCTAAAATCATGTGCATTGGTGTAGAAATCTAGTCAATTCACACTCTGTATCACCATATATAAACTTCAACAAAGGGAAAAACCCCTTGCTAGAACACTTCTTGTGCACTTGAAGATACATGAAGCCAAAACCCCTAGTGCACTTCTCAAAAAATTTCAACCACTTCCCTTCTCCAAAAATTTATTGATCTCCAATGGGTGTTGGCGCCGGCTGTTTGTGTTGTCCCCAACGATTTTCATTGGCTTCAGTGGTAAGAGACGGGTGGGGTGATTTTGTCGTTGGGCGTGGGGTGGGTAAAGAACTTATTTTAATAGATATTCTATATTTTGCCCCCTTTTATTAAAATATTGTCAAACTTAACTTTTGGGTCAACTGACAGAGTAATAGAAGAAAACCGTCCGAAAGGAAAACCCTGTAAAGTTTGGAAATATTAAGGGTGACGTCTACAACAAATCAAATGTTTGAAAAAAGTTTGCCAATGTTTAAAGGTTTTGAACTTTTGCTGCAATTATCCCTGTAAATTAGATAGGGAGTGCACGTATGGATAACACAATATGAATGAATAAACCAATACCTCAAACCAAATGTGCCTAAACTTTATTGTTACATTTATATAACTAGAACAAAAATATTAGGAATACCCCTTGAAAATCAAAACATTGATGTAACAGATATTTTAGTCAATTAGATTTATTATGTTGCATATATTACTTGACGATGTTCATTCTAACATTTTACTCGATAATAGGTGTGAATCATGAATTTCTCACCACTGCATAATTTATTAAGACTGTTTGACCTCCATTTTTTCAAAACTCATTTTCAACCACATTTTCTCATAAAATAATTTTACACGTAAACCCAAAACTTTACTTTTTTTACCCCACATTCTTCAAAAATTCCTATTCCAAAATATATTATGCTCCAAATATGGGGATCAAACGGGGTAAAATTGCCATACATCACTCCAAATATGATAATATGTGCCCAATAGCATGTACAGTCAACAATTTAACAAAAATTAACTGATAATTACCTCGTAATGTCAGCAAAAGCCAAAGAAACATTATTATACCAACCTATCACTGCACATGCTCGAATCAACTTATGGGTCCTTGAATTGGAAAATCACAACTGCTCAAGTAGAACAATGAATAATTGGGACAAAGAACAAACAGCTTTTTAATTCATGTAATTTCCCGACTTAAAAATAGATTAATGCAGATATGGACATGCAGTGAGATACCATTTGACCCACGACATCGTTTTCTCCACACAGGAAAATGCCTTCCTCAAGCAATTATTAATACAAAAATTGTTAACAGTACTCTAACCCGGTGACATTTCTTTCACTCTTAAGCAGCTTTCTTGCAATAATTTTCAAGCCATTCCATCGTAACACTCTTTGGCCTCTCAAGTGGCAATCCAAGAGCTCGGTCCCATATAAGCTAAACCAATGGAAACATAGATTAGTACAAACCTCAGAATAAAAATTACAAATAGAAATTGAAATACGGGAAGAAGAAAGAGTATAGGAGAAAGAACCTGAGAGCAAATACCGATGGCCCTTGATACACCAAACAGAACAGTGTAGTATCTGTGAAAAATGATAATAAAATTGTTATTATCTTCATGTTCTCATAATCGAGAGAGAGAGAGAGAGAGAAACAAAATATACATTCACGCGCTGAAAAAGAGAACAAAATTTATACCTTGCTTCAGTTAATCCATAATGGTTGAGCAACACTCCACTGTGGGCATCTACATTGGGCCAAGGGTTCTTAACCTACAGAAAGACAGATCCCAGGAGCAATGCTTCATTAGGTGAGGTTTGAAAAGAGAATCTTCAGATCATTGACCAGTGAAATAACTACTTCAGCAATGATCTCTAGTGTGAAATCAGAAATAACAGCAAGCTTAAATACAATATCTCAAGGTGGCGTACAAAGAGTATTCAAAAGCAAGCACTGCAGAAAGATTGCGTTAACAGGACATTTGAATTATTTCTTTAAAGAGTACTGCAATTATTAAAATCATCATCGAGATTCATCTAAAAAATTTATAAACACAATAAATGCCTGAACTATTCTCCATAGAATTCCTTAGACTGCAAGAGAGGTAAACAGTAAGTCTAGACATCAGTCAAACAAAATTTCCATATTGAAGATTATTTAATTTTATACTCCTCTTTCATCCTATTTTTATCATTTTCAACATATATAAACAATTCAGTCACAGAGTACAACGATAAAGATTTCTCGAGGTATAACAACTAATAGTAACACAACAACATTTACCTTGCCAAGTTCTAAGAGTATTGGAGGCACTACTTCATAAAGATTTGAAACCTGCACATAAATTCAATCAAAAGAGGAAATTTGAACACCTAATAATCAACATGCTACACCATATAAAGATACAGCCACATTACAATATCAAGGTTCAAGTGCAAACCAGTTTGAATAGCGGATCATCAGGCAAGTGCTTCAGTGCAAACTCTCTCTGGCATGTGTATCTTGGATCTGTCTTGCGCAAAACTCCATGTCCAAATCCAGGAACAACCTGCAATTTGGAGAAACGGGTGAGAAATTTGTACACAGTTATTTAACATAAAACAAAATTGTGAGACGAAGATGGGGAAATGGAAAAATTCAACAATACTACCTTGCCACTGTTCAATGTTTTCAAGACATAGTCTTTCAAGTTTTCTTTAGTAACATTCTCTCCACACTCCTCTACCACAGACTTAATCCATAGTAAGACTTCCTGTAATAACATATAAAACACAAGCACAGGAGAAGTATTGTTATCAGCTTGCAATAATTCATCATAGTTGGAGGGATATTATTTTTAAAACAATCCAATTTGCAAAGAGAGCTCAGAATGACAGGAATTGATCAGTTTTCTTTTCAGATTTGGGTGATCTACTTAGAGAAATTTCACTAATGGGATTTCTGTCTCACGTCCATCGGGTTTGCCTTCAAGTGTGGTTATGGATAAGGATAAAACAGAAATAATAGCTAATACTTCATTAAATATAGAGCCAGCCAGAGTCTTTTGGCATTTCAGAGCCACATCTTTACAATAAGCTTTGGATGCAGCAGACGGATCAAGTAAGTTTGAGCTGATTCGAGAATACTAGAATAGTATGAAGTCTGACAACTCAAAATCCAAACAGCAACCAGGTTTGATGCTTAAGAACCATGGCTATATGAATAGGAGCTCCAAGATGACAATTTTGCCAAATGATTAAATTTCCCCATTGTCTTAAGAGAAATAATTTGATTCATAACAATTGTTGCATGCTCCAGTAGGAATAAAAAAGGTAGAACCATATTATCTAGTGAGGAAAACTTCGATTTCTCAATAACACAGGCAAAACGTTGAGAAGTTCTTTGCAAATTATAGTGTAGGTGGAGTATAGCATAAAGGAAGATGATGACATCAGCATCAAGACATCAACGATTACATTTAGAAATTACCAGAAGTATATTTTCATAAAACTATAGATAACAGTAAAACATTGATGCACCTGATTAGCCAAACCATGAAGTGGACCAGCTAATCCATTTAATGCAGCAGCAAACGAGAGATAAGGATCTGAAAGTGCACTGGAGACCTAGCAGGTATAAAACAGTTAGCAAAGCAGTAGATAAGCACTGAACAAATTTCCATATGGTGTCAAGACTGTCAGATTCATCTAGGCAACTTCTACCAGATGCAAGCTTAGCAAGTCATTGAAATCGCAAAATTTACAAAAAGATCATATAAAGACCCATCACTTACTAAGTGACCAGTATGAGCACTAACATTCCCGCCTTCATGATCACTGCATCACAGCATATAAATGTCAAAGGACATCATCATCTGATTCAACAATTAAGTAGAACTAATTCCTTTCTATATTACATGTATTGATAATCTATTATGTCATACACTAAAACCACCTGTGTATGGTCACATAAAGCCTCATAAGCTCTAGCATGTCGGGACTATCAAATCCCAGCATGTGTGCAAAATTCCCACCATAATCTAGGGAATCATCCATTGGTATAACTTGTTCATTCTTGTACATCCTTCACAAGTTGAAGAAATGTCAATTGAAATAGATTGAAACTTTACCAATTTACACAAGGACATTAAACAGAACTCATTAAAGGATGTCCATATATATATATGTTTAGATTTCAATACAAATGATGTGATGCAGTTATCGAACCTTCTATAGACATAAGCAGCTACAACTGGAACTTGAGCGATCAAACTTAGGGAGTCCTCATATGTTGGTTCCCAGTACCTAAATGGGATAAAACCTCAAGCTTTAGCATAAGAAATAGAAATTAACTTTTAATCAAAATACAAAACATGGTTAAAGGCTCACTTTGATTTATGGATTCCCTTTTCATATGCCTTTTGGAATTCACTTTGAACCTGAAACACAAGGAATAAGAGGAAATTTTCAGTTGACATCTCTTACATAAAACTAAGAACGGTGATTTCCTCATAAAATCAAGAAACGTCAACTGTTGTACCAAACTGGAACAAACTTTAGTGAAACATTATAACAATTGCAGAAAAATTCAAAATATGCAACAAGATAATAATAAAACAAAGAGGCAAGGTCATTGCCTAAAAACTGTGAAATGGCGGATCATGTTGTATGATCTAGTCACAAGTTATGTGCACGGTCCATCCAGCACAGCAACTAGTTAATAGGCCAGCACATTTAGCAAAGGAATTAACAACTAATGACAATGATGATGAATTCCACAGTGACAAATTTAATCACAATCAATGGCTCCAACTAAAGTCATTTTTATTGTCTGAAACACTCAGAAAGTTTCCTTTTAAATGAGAAGTGACAAATGGAAATGACATTTTTATCATGAATTTCTTACTGGTAGAAGACAAAGATTGCTACCCAATTATAATTGCTAAATCTATAACCGTCATTTGTAAAAGTAGAATTGATTTCACTGTAAAAGGAATAAAGAAAAAAAGCGCTAATCAACCGAAGCTTGTTTCTCCTTTCATTAATTATGTGGTATGAAAAATTGCATCCTTACAAAAAATTCTAAAACACAGACTCAGTTATTCCTGAAATATAAAACATAACAGGCAAAGCCACGAAACTAAAACAGAGGAAATTTAATATAAGGGATTATTCCCAGTAGATGCAGCTCCAACCAGATATAGAAACTCAGATTTGTTATGCAAATTTATCAAGCCTCTTGTTTCTTTATCACTATTCAGCTTCCAAAAATGGTGGAGATGAGATGAATCAGAATAGCAATCATTTTTATTAGTTGCCAGGAAAACGATCTTTACTGTCAATTCCTTCAGCATCTTTCTGGACTTAACACCTTCTACTTGCACTTCGTATTAACATTTTTTCTTAACACCTTCTACTTGTACTTCAGTGTACATTTCAAACAACTCTGATAAATAGTCAACTCCGAACAGAGCAAGAAGAGACTTAAAATTGCATAAAAAGAGATGAACGATCAATGAACATTTTAGGATGACCAAATGCATCAAAACCAGGTTGTAGAACCAAAACTCATCACTGAATATTACAGCCAGCGAAAATAGTAAATCCGTCCACCTGAAGGGCCATCAAACCAGTGGCAAATTGAGTCATTGGATGAGCATTAACAGGTAAGGCATTGATGGTCTTGTATACATGATCTGCAATCACAAATGAGAATTTATAGATGAAGACATTTGAATAGGTTACAAAAGCTTAGGACTACATCTTTAGCCTGTCAAACGGATACGTACCATGCATAAATACTAAAAATCCAGGAGGAAAAAGAAAAGCACAACTGCGTATTATGATCCTATGTCACAACATTTTACAAAGTTCTACATTGGCTATGAACCTAACACAACCCTTCTTTACCTGAACTCAGGACTGGCTACGAGATAAAAGAAAAGCACAAAACATGAAAAACAGAAAATTACAACACAAAACCATCAAGGAACTAGTCGGCATTGTAAATTAACTAATAATGCTAAAATGAAAGTATCATCAACTTCAGTGGCAAGATTGAAATTTCAGTGTCTTCAGATATAACACAAATGAGCATGTTGGCATAAATAGAGTTGGATAAATAGACATTAGACAGAAATTATTGAAGAATAATCATGTGATCAACTCTAAGCGAAAAGATAGTATTGAGAGCTAAAGGACCTGGGATGGTAGCACGACTTCTCAATTCCTTTGACAACGAATCTACTTGCTCTTTTGTAGGTACCTGAATATATGTGGAACAAATAACACAAGATTAACATCAATCAAGTTAACGGGCCTAGAGGAACTTGAAAGCACAAAGCCTGTAAAGGTGGCTCAATAACAAATCACAACCTTAAAAAGCAGCTTTTACACTATCCTTAGGGATTCGGTATTACATCATTCTAGATAACAATGAAATCCCACCTTTCCCGTTAAAAGAAGCCAAAGGAGGCCCTCAGGCATTGGTTCCCCACCAGGCTTAGCTGCAGGTAATACCTTCTGGCATTCAGGAATAGATAAACCCCGGAAGCGAATTCCCTAAGAAAAGATTGAAAGAAAAAACAAAAAATTAGAAAATAAATATTACAACACCTTGGTTTTTAGGTACTTGTGACAATTCTGCATGCCACACGTATCCACTCAATGCAAAATTATCTCATCAAAAGCTCAAAGTGACACAAAGGATGCGAACCTCTTCTGGATCAAGTAATGATGTTTCCCATAGCAATCCGGTCATTCCTCTCATTCCACCAAGAACCTTTCAGAAAGCACAGAAGTAGAGCAATCAATTCCTCCATTATCTATATTATTTCTTAAATACGTGACAAAAGTGTAGATGTACTCCAATTATCCATTTTAATAGCCAGATTAGAGTGGAAACAGAAGAGGAAGTGTACCATATCAACAGTTATGTTCCCCAGCTGAACCTTTCCATGCTCTGACTTGAGTTTCTTCAGACGTTCCTGTGACAAAAATACGGATAACGAGATCAACATCAATATTCCCACCCTTCAACCGAGAAGCCCTTCACCAAAGCTTTGTTCAATTCATCAAATAAATAACAGAACAATCATGAAACGTGGAAAAGAGAGAGAGGGTGTGCTTGTGTGACTTTGCATGAGTGAAAAGTATAGAAACTTTCTTTTTTTATTATTTATATTAAAACAGAACAGCAGGCATGAATCAAGAAGAGAATATACCGAACTCCATAGATGATCGAATAAGGATTTATTAAAGATAACGATCCCAATGAAAAGGCGAAGTAATAAAGAGAATTTTCTAATTAAACATCCGTTTGGCAAAATTTATAACTCATTTATGAATTGTCAAAACTTTATTTTCAACCACACATTTCAATAGACCTACACGTAGTATCCACCACTCATCTCTATCTATTTATAAATTAAACCATTGATAAATTCTTCCCAAACTGAGGCTAAATTGGAATCAAAAGGTTCAAATGGAAAGGATTTGATATAAACATTTCCCAGAGACAAAATTTTGCCACTTACAGCGTGTTTGGTAAGTATTTATAAACATATTAAATTATAGATATAAAGGAGTGATGGATGAGTGAATAGTATTTGTGGGTCCCACACAGAAAAAAAGTGATTTGACCGATCATAAATAGTTTATAAACATAAGCCAAACATGGGTTTAACCTTGTTAAAGTACAGGGTTTTATATGAAGGTAGGAAATACGAGTTTAATGGAATTTTAGACTTATTATGGACTATTATTTGGAAATTTAAGACAAATGTCAAGTGAATGAAGTATACAGTTACTAAAAATAAATATTTCGAGCCTAGTAAAAGTACCTGCTGTTCTGGAATCAATTCTTTGAGCTGGGAATGAAGGTCCTGCAAGCAAGGTAATAGTTATATAACTTAAAAACTTCATATCAAGTTGTTCTACTCCACAACACAAGCAATAGTCATGAAGATAAAAAACAAAAAGGATTAGAAATCTTAATCACCAGTTTGTATTTCAAAAAACATGAGTTCCAACATTTTGCAATTCTCCAACCCAGTAATCCCACTTCTCTTGACATTCCCACACCACAAAATTATTATAACCACAGATACAATAATGAGCCTCCAAACTGTCAGATGTACACATTTTATCACTTGTAGAGCAAATTTCAGCATGTAATAAGCATTTCTACAATGACCATAATCAATAAAATCGCCACACCATCCTTCCAAGCACTTTCACGACTCATACACCAATTTCGAAAGAGCACTACTGGCGTTAAGTTAATAAACAATTAAAAAAAATTGGAATATCTCTTTCCCTTCTACAATTGTAATTAAACAAAGAATACGGTTTCTAAGCATTCCTTTTCTCCCTCCTATTAATCCCAGATTTACAGAATCTTCCTAATACGTTGATCATAGCAGAAATTTGAAACATATTCTAAATTTATTTTTTTCTTCAATTTCCTCCCCTTTTGCTTTATTGGTACAACAGAGGCCTGAAGGCCATACAAATTGTAACTCCAAGCCCTCTATTCCAGCATGCCAACTAAGAATTAAGTTTGAAAAAACAAAAATGCAACCCAGACCAAATCAATGCACATTGATCCACAAGGAAATTACATAAGATACACCAATATTGTACACAAGCAGACATACACACAGGCTTACAAGATCAGAGGAGGTCT
>CAIGRO010092259.1:0-11352 GCA_903798355.1 Fraxinus baroniana | reverse complement strand
GGTATTTATGCTCATGTGGACAAGAGTTACATTCGTCCTACAATCCGCAGATATGCTGGCACCTTCAATGCTTTCCAGCCGTGGGAGAAAAATGTTGTTGATGATAGACGTTATTCATGGAATGATGGATGACAATGACTTTTGCTGGAATCCATTTTCCCTATTGTCTTGGGCACTAGTAGCATAAAATGCATATCTACGAGCAATGTATGAGAATCCAAAGGCAAGATGGAAGGATGAAATCGGCCAAGCAGAAACAAAGCTTGGTAGTTGTTTCTTTCTCAAGTACAGTAGCAAATTACAGGCGTCATAAGCCTGCGATGTTACATCGGAAGAGAAATGGAGAGAACAATAATCTAGCGCATTTATTCTAGAGAGACTTATGGATAATGTAAACTTTCATGACTGAAAATATCATCAACACAATCGTTGGAGAGATCGGAGAGCGGAAAGTCTTGACAATTTTAATGATATTTACTTGTATGGAGAAGTGTGAGGTCAATCTATAGCAGAAAAATATGAACAAAATGAAGGTTTGGTGGTACTGGTTATCATCAAGCTCAATTAGCGATTGGTCACCATAGAAAGAATAAGTAATAAGAGCATTCGATAAAAGCAAGATGAAATAGGCATCAGTCATGAGATTAGAAAGTGTGAAACAGAGATGAGGATAATCCCTTAGAAGTTATTTCACATGATTTAAAGCTGAATTGATTGCCGACGAAGTTATAATAGATGAAGAAGCGAGGGATACCTTGAGGATTGGCTTGTTGAAGAAGACTCACTTCTGGCAAGAGGCCATCGAAAGGTATCCATGTTCTTTCCAATAGTAATAGATCTAATATGCAATGAAATTTAGGTAGATGATATCCTCAAAATCGAAGAAGGCAGAAACAAGGTCATAAGGGAAAATCTAGGAGAGAAGTTTCTATATTATTATCTCAATAGCCTGAATTGCGGTATCATTACTCAGATGGGCTCAAGGGAAAAATGCGTACATTCTCTACAACATCCTCTCAAAAGAAAGGCAAAACGTACCTACCCCTTGGAAGATAGAAGGCAAAATTCTACAAAGTCCATTACACTAAAGGTCATGATACAGATGAATACTTTGAAGTGATCAAAATGGCCAGGATGTGGAACGGGAAGAAGAACATGCCTATGGTATCGGGGAGTCAGAAGCCTCCATGTTCAATAAGAAGATGTGATAAAGAAATGAAATAAAGGCATGTAGACTCATCACAATAGTGATCAACGTCACAAATCCCCAACCTTCTGCGAGAAAAATTAATATCATAATCAAAGTCCCTTATGTAGGAGAAGGTATGGGAAACACGAACTAAACATACCCCCAAGCATCTTGGAGCTTGAACTAAAAAAAATGGATCTGAGATAATTCTGAAAATTGCATATCTTTTAATTATATTCGATAATAATATAGGGAAATCATATATCCCCTACGTGTATACAGGATGCAAGCCATAAAAGGTTAGCCACGATCCTAACCATCCTTCAAAAGTAAACATGGCCGAATATATCATCTAATGCAAGGTAATTGACCCAATGCAAGGTAATTGCCTCAGGAACCCATGGCTGAATATATCATCTAATTTCTCTGAAGAGCATTTAGTTCTAAAGGAGACATAATAATCAAAGGAAGCGCATGCTTGAAACTATTTAAGAAAGCAAATGTTTGATGTTGTCAATGGTACGTTGAAAAACCTATCTACCTTACATGATAACTTCGCAAATACTTGGGGAAGCATAAATGATGAAACAATCAAAACAATGCTAGACCTTAATATAAAGTAGTCGGAATGAGAACTTTTGACATAAGACCTGGGTCTATCCTGTAATTTTTTCAACAAAAGGCGCTCTCTTTCTGTCCATTGTGAAATCAAGGCGAGATTTATTCTGCCAAAGAAACATGGGGATTGATTGTTAGAATTTGGTCTCATGAAAAATGAAAATCTCGCGATGTATTATCGAAGCATAAATTATTGAATTACACACTCTTCGTGGGATCGACCCTTACTTCCATTGCTACATTAGTTTTAGAGGTTTAAGGACTATTTTTGGGTGCCTACGACAGCACACCACAAATACTTGGGGAAGCATAAATGATGAAACAATCAAAACAATGCTAGACCTTAATATAAAGTAGTCGGAATGAGAACTTTTGACATAAGACCTGGGTCTATCCTGTAATTTTTTCAACAAAAGGCGCTCTCTTTCCGTCCATTGTGAAATCAAGGCGAGATTTATTCTGCCAAAGAAACATGGGGATTGATTGTTAGAATTTGGTCTCATGAAAAATGAAAATCTCGCGATGTATTAGTGTAGTGAAAAGCCGTGGCAAAGGACAAGATAATAATCTTCTGTCCTTTATGTTGTTATTAAGAATGATTATTAAAATTTCACATTCAATAAATTATCTCATTGATACACAATTATCTTAAAATCATTTTCACGAAATATAACTAAATATCAAATGAGTAAAGCGGTGCGAGCCTAAATAGACTGCCAAACTAGCAACTTTATACAAAAAAAGGAATAAAATTTCCCTTATCATTAAATATGAATCAAAATAGGCTATATTTCTAAAAACAAGGGCTAGAGATTCTCAAGGTATGGGTCGTCCTAGTTAACTTGAACTTTGCCCTTATAGGGCACCATCGCTTCAAACAAAAGGAGCAATGCTAAAAGTAGGGGTGTCCAAAAGTCTCGAATCGAATCAAGCGGTTCTTCATAAGCTAAATACCCGAATAGGTACCAGAATCGAGAACCGATGGGTTTGGATAGGGTCTAGACCAAGAATCGAAAAATCGAAACTAAACAAATTTTTTAATTGAATTAATTAAATTATTTTATTTTTTCTAAATAAATTGACAAATTATTTAAATAAATCAGATCATTTCATATTAAACCTCAAATCATTTTAAAGTCCATTAGCCCATTTTAAAGACAAGAAATAATGGAGTTTGGGATCCATTTGTAGTTTTTGTAAAGATTATGGACATCCGCCATAATTATATCTTAAAAATGTTTTATTTTTATAACATTTAATTTATATTTCATTTTATTTATGCAGGCAGGGTGCTTGAAGNTAAGCAATTTCCATTTTCCACAGTCGCACCGGTGCAACACTTCTAAATTAAGTACTCATTTATACATCTATTTAAGAACTATACAAATTTTATTTTTATAATTGTGTTCAAGCAGTTGATGATTAAATCAAATAGTTGGTGATTTTTATTTCATTTTCTTTATGCAGACAGACTGCTTGAAGTAAATGAATTATTGATATGGATCACCGACATTTTAATATTAATATCTATTTTATGGTATTTGCATTAAATTAATGTTATTCGACAGCTAGCTATTTATATATTTTTGAATTGGGCTACGATAATTTGTAAAAGTTACGAATGAAATGTCATTAGTTATATTTATATAGTGTTGCTGTAAATGTTTAAAAATTTAATTATGGTACGGAAGCAAACCGAATGGTTCCATAATTATATTTGGACTCGATTGTTTCATTTATTAAATATCTGAAGATTTTGGAATCGAACCGCACCGACCCACGGATAGCCCTACTGCCAAACTAGCAACTTTATACAAAAAAAGGAATAAAATTTCCCTATCATTAAATATGAATCAAAATAAGCTAATTTCTAAATTAAACAAGGGCTAGAGATTTTCAAGGTTTGGATCATCCTAGTTAACTTGAACTTTGCCCTTATAGGGCACCATCACTTCAAAAAAAAAAAAAAGGAGCGATGCTAATAGTATCAACTGGCTCAATAGGAGCCACAATCCTTCTTGAATGAATAACTTGAAAATCAATAGGAAGTGACGAAACATCTAGAGCTCTATATGCCAATGGATGATTCCCAGAAGGTCTTTTATTTTTCCTTTCTTGGAGCAATCCTCGACTAGTCTTACCTTGCGATCAATCATTCTAGAGAGGATAGACTATGCAATGGCTAATCTTATCTCCTTGTTCTCTAATTGACTACGAAGCGAAGCTAGTTTATTCTTTACTAAAAGCAGTATCCTGCTTAGATTTGGTTAATTCAAAATCTTTTCTAAGATACAAAATGTTGCGTTCAGCTCTAATAACATAGGCTACATGTTATTTCTGGGTTAGTTTTAGATCTAAAGAGATCATCTTAGCATTGGCCACTAAGGAAGCCTTCATCGTAGTAAAAGCTTCATTACCTTTACTTATCTCTTTGTATTTGGTTCCCTCACTCTCGACCTCCTTTAGTTTCTTCTGAAGAGTATCACACCTCTATTCCAAAGAGCTAGCCTTCTTATCTAGGCCAATTGCCCGTAAAACACATGCCTCATACATATATGATCTCGATATAAGATAACAACTCGCATGAGGTGGGCATCAATCAATTTTTCCCTTTCAAGAGTAAGCTTATTCGTAAGTTTTTTGCAAGACCAGTAAAAGCATATATAGACTTTGTCCAAAAAAGGAAAATAGGAAGTGCTAACAAAATATGTGCATCTAACTCCTCGTTGCAACTAGGTAGTGGTGGCAAACGGGCTAAGCGGCTAGTCAACTCGGTCGCTCGGCTCGTTGAAAGTCAGCTTGTGGGCGGTTCAGGCACGAGCCGAGCGGTTGGCTCTCCTACGGGCTCATCCAAGGCAAGCCACGAGCTCGTGGCTTTCATTTTAAACAGTGATCGTTTCATCACTATTTAAAGTTCAGTAACCATTTGTACGATTACTGAACTTTAAAAGTGGCCAGAATATTTTATTTCTTCCCTTCTTTTTGCCCTATAAATACCCATCCCATTCCCCATTTTTTCACACAACTCTCACTCTCTACTTTCTAGTCTCTTCTACATTTTACATTCTTGATTCTACAATCTATCTACTAGACTACTACATTTATTTCTCAATTCTACTTCTAAATTTAATTGCAATTGTTCAATATCAATTATCACACTACAAATTTGCGATTACAATCTTGCACATCAACTTTCTTTCAATTCTTGATTTGTTACTTACGTATACATTTCCTTACAATTCACAAATGGATCCACACTTATTTGTTGAAGGTTTGTTTGGTATCGGGGGCGAATAACCTATTAGCCGCAAAGTCAATTTCGGAATGAAGTCGCCGATCTTAACGAAGTACATATTCCCAAAAATATTTCGAATTCTATGCTCATGGAAGTAGTAATCCAATTGATTTGGATGAATTTGATGTTTTCGAAGTGGAAAGGGGGCATGAACATGAAATAGTTATTCTTTATGCAAGAGGAAAGCGAAAGGGGAAAAAACAGGTAAAATGTTGGGATCATTTTAAATTGATTCAAACAGGCTGTGTTGTCGGTAGAGTTGCATAATCTAAAGCAATATATATATACTGTCAACAACATTTGGCATTGGAAAAGGCATTGGAACTACCCACCTCAACCGTCACTTCAAAGTATGTACGGCCAAACATGGGATACTTCCCGCCGGTCAAACGCAACTACAATTTGGTAGTCCAAGAACTGTTTCTACTATTATGCCACTTTCTATGTGGATGTATTCGGAAGAGAAAGCTCGAAAGAGAATGATGAAGTTCGTTGTTGCTACTAAGTTGCCTTTAGCAATAGCGGACAACCAACATTTCGTCTCGTACGTAAAAGAATATCTTCAATTGGGGTATGCTGAGGTAAGTGGAAACACTCTTCGTTTAGATACAATAGAATATTTCCTTCACACACAAAAAATATTGATTTCCGATTTAGAAAAATATGGGAGTATTATATCTTTAACTTTCGATATATAGGAAAAGTTTAATAAAAGAGGTTTTATAGCTGCAGGTGCACACTACATAGACTTACTTTGGTGTATGCATAAAAAATCATTGTTTTTTAAAATTATTGAGTTTCCTCACAATGATAACAACATATATAACGCTATTATGAACATTATTGGAGAACATCATTGCGAGAGTAAAATTTCTTCATTTACATTCGACAACGCTAGTATTAATAAGGTATTTATCGATAAATTGAGCAGAGTACAGCTGCCCAATTTCGGTGGTTATTTGTTTCATATTTGATATGTGTGCCATATTTTTAAGAATGAAATTCAAAGAATTAGGGATGAACTAGTGTATATCACGATTTCACCTAGTTGAAAACAAGTATTTGCGGAAATTTGTGCCGAATATGGGGTGAAAAATGCGAAAATATTTATTATTGACGTAGGGCATATATAGAACTCTACTTACTTATTATTAAAAACATGCAAAGTCTTTGAACATTTATAAGTGAGTTCTATAACAATAGGCATATTAGAAACGATAATGATACTGTTTTGAATGAATCCGATTGGATTTTAGCTTTTAAAATATAAAAACTTTTGACAAATTTTTATGATTCTACAAATATTTTGTCTGGATTTTACTATCCCACTAGTTTATTGTACTTGAACGTCTTTATATAATTGCTAGATCTTTTCACAGATATAAAAATGACCCTGATTTTAGTGCAATTATATATTCCATGGAATTAAAGTTCAAAAAATATTGGAAAGACTTGCGTATGTTATTTCCTTTAGCATGCATCATGGACCCCAATATAATTTATTGGGTACTAAATTTGTAATTGATCATATTTCAAGAGCTTTAACTTTTAATACACCTATCACTTATAAAAATTTAGAACAAACTTTATATGAAATGTATGAATTACATACATAACGAATGTATACAAATATTAATCGGGTACTCTTTGCACCTCCTCCTTCCATTGATATATCAGCAAACAACTCTGAAGTATTAAATTTATTCTACAGCATTAACTCATATAGATATGATGCAAATGCATGTAGTTCCTCTAGTAGTAGTTTGTCTACCGCATGTAATCAAACATCGAACACAAGTCCAAATGCATTGTCTGCTGAATTAATTGATTACTTTAATCATAATATGCATAATAACAAAACAATTAAGAAAAGTTCAGAAGAAGTAATTTAATTACGGTGAAAGTACGAATGATAATGGCCATTGGTTTCTGCAATGGGAAAAGACTACTAACACAACCGATTAGCACTATAGCTTCGAAGTCTGCTTTTAGTGCGGGTAAGAGGATTCTGTTCGAGGTCAGGAGCCGACAAAAAGAAGATATTTTGAAAGTATTAATATTTATAAAGGACTTGCAAGACGGTCATTTTCGACTGCAAAATAAACATGTCGAAATTGTAAGTTGTCAAGTAAGTGATATTTAGTTTAAACATATTAATCAAAATATGTTATTTTATAATACTTTTAAAAATTTTCAAAAAAATCGTACACTTAACAAGTTGTTCATGTACAATTTTTAACTCTGCATACTCAAAATTGAAGTAGTTGATCCCAAGTCCAGAAAAAAAATGAGGGTTTATCTTTTTTTTTTTTTTTTTTTGTTTAAAAAAAGGTTTATCTAAAAAAAATGGAAAATCAACTTATTATAAACAAGCCATGAGCTCAGCTCGTGACGAGCATGAGTTGAGCTCGTACACATTAGGGCCGAGCCGACTCTACTCGGCCCATTGCCACCTCTACAACTAGGGATGCATAAAGTCTTAGAGCTTAGGATAAACCCACCCCATGGAGAATATGATACTTTAATATTCGTGATTGGTTCGAACCCACCTACTACTATTCTTTTTCCTATAGGATCTCTAATCGGAACCAGTGAAGTAGGGACATGGATTTCGTGGCAATAATTCTAAAGCTCCAACAGCTTTAGACTTCGATGGAGGTTGGTTAGTTGAAACCTCTACCTCCTGCGAAGGCATAATCTTAGAACCTCCAAAACCTTTATGAACCAATTTTTTAGAAGGGAAAGTGTAGTAGTTTTCTAATGTTTATGGACTGTCAAAGTAGTGACATTAAATTCAATTGTAAAACAAAAAATTAGATATTTTCACAAAAAAAAAAGAAAAATTATTTGAAACAAATAAGCTAGTATAAAACTTACCTATAGTGACTTGGATACCAAGATCTTGAAATGTTAGATTGGAGGAGTGGAGCAGTCTCTCAACTTCGTGAGCTTCAGAACTTAAATTAAGAACATTTGCTATCAAAGCACGAAACTCGTTCAGAGCTTGACCATGTAAGGGATTTGATTGTTCATCTACACCAACATAATCAAATAAGACAACTTTTAAGTTAAAAAAAAAAGCAAAAAACTAAGTGAAGGACAAACACTTTCCATACTTACATAAAACTGAGGCATAATCACTGATGGATGGGGATCATTAGGTTGAAGCCCCCAATTATCGTGAACTAAGAAAAGACTCTCTCTCGAATTATGTACTTTATTGGAATAATGACAAAGGACAAGGGAAAATGTTGTAATACCATTTATGTGTATTCGTTTTATTTGCCGCCTTCTTGGGATGGTAAATGGATTGAAAAATGTCTAAAAAAAGATTTTCCCCCAAACCCGTGATATTCCATAGAAAAATGATCTTGCCATATGGGTCCACCCATTTGAAGTAAGTTGGGCATGAGAGATATTGTATGAAGAAAGAATATTACTAAAAAATGATGAAAGGAAACCCTAAGCCTATATCAACTGAATGTTTGTGGATATATATACAGTTATGAGGAAGGCAATTCGCAGTTTGGAATTGCCTAGGACAAATAAACTCCATGTTATCAGCGATACCAAAGAAATCCTTAATTTCACTCAACTCCTCAAGAATATTGGTGAATATCTCCGAGGCTTCAAAAACCTCCATACTACTAACATCGAGATCGTTTGAATCGTTCGAAGACTCACAAACCTTATCAACCCTATATTGGGAACTTTCCATTTGGTTTAAGAAGTTCTAGATTAGCCCCAGATAGGACGGATTCGCTATAGAATGAGGCAACACCTTAGCACGTTGGGATCACTCGAAAGGGGAGGACATACCAGGGAAGGTATCTCTAAGTCGAGCTTTCTAATTCCAAAACATATGACACATTCTGGAAGTCACTCTAGGAAGACATTATAACAAGAGAATCACAAGATCAAAATAAAGGTAAATTGCAAAGAAATTTGCAAAGCGAAAGATAAAATCGCCAAAGAAAGATATGTGTTACAAATAAGAAAAGAATAAAGAAAAAGAAGCAAGAAAAGAACCTCCAAAGTGGAAGAACATATTTATAGGTTCTAAAAGGGAGTGTGAGGTGCAGGATTACATACTTAAACAAATCATAATTGTCCAAATTATCCAAGCAATTGTGGCCATCGAATATTAAATGTCGCCGGTTAAGAATTCAAAAAAGAATGAACACAATTACATATAACTAACATGCACATTACATGTGCATTGGCCACTTTCACACCTTATTCATACAATATACTAACCAGTGTAGGAATACAATTGATGACTTGACCTAGACAACCAAATTCACCCACATTTTTTTTAATAAAATGAAAGCATCTCCGAAAGTATATCCGAAACCAAAGATCATAAAACCATAGCCTAACATATTTATCTTGAGGTTGTAAAAGTATTTATATGTCATTTCAAAAGTCATACAGGATCGCCAAAATATAATACAACTGGAGTCCGCAAAATAACCATACAAGTCGTCATTCATATACATCAAACTTCGAAATCATGTAAAAGCTCTACAACCAGCCATGAATCCTAGGAAGTTCAATGCTCACCTACAATGCAAAAACTACATAAGCCAATGTTCAGTAAGCAAGAATTATGCAGGTTATGAGTATGAGTGATAATATTATGTTACACCATGCCATTTACTTTAAACATCATGCTAAAGATGTATCATGCTCATATATTCGTCAAAGTCGACTCGAATTCATTTGAAATCTTTCATTGGGCCCTTGACATACCTATTATGCACTGGATAGAGCTCTGCATAATATCAATATAAATAATCAAATGGTCAATCTGACATCGACACCGATGAGTGGACCATCCTCTTGTGATTACTAGAGGCTCTTCCCCTAATTGTCCCTATAAAAACCCAAGAAGTATCCCACCCAGCAGCGCCAATAATCAGAGTATCACAAAGGTACAGTCAAGTGGTCCACCCTTCTGTGATCACCAAAGGCCCATCCCATATCCCACCTTTGCAATCAACAAGGAAGTATTACTCGCAGTGTTAAAACATATCACATAAGCATGCCTCAATGCCCTAGTAGTGGTCACTAAAATATTTTATGAGGAAAGCCCAATTTTACAATCATGCTGCGGATCTCAATTTCGATCAGGATTTTTTAATTTAACTCATTATCTAAATTTTAGTCATTATCTAGCATGCTAGATTTTCAACTATGGACGTGTGTTGTGTATGCACATAAAAATGCTTGTGAGTAACATAATCAATGATCATTACCATCAATGATACACAATGACCTCCTTATGAAAGTTATGTAAATATTCCAACACTACTATATCACAAACACTATGTTCTTACATCGTAGTTGCAAATGAATTTTCACTTACCTTTTTGCCCTTGTGTGTGCGCGCACGCTTCTACAGAGCATAAATCAATTCTCTTTTCCACTTAAAGTCGGGAAATCACCTGTATTACCATCTAATATTAAACACAATCCTCAATTTTATAATCTTAACACACAAAATCTCGCGTTACATCCATTCATGCCAAAAAAATTTAGATGACATTAACAATTCAAGTTACAGATTGCATTGCAAACTAGTCCCATAAATCACATTACTTCTCAAGTCCAATTATGAACGTAAACATCATCCAATTGTTATTTAATAACCTAGCACTCCTTAAAATGTATTCTCCATGCCTACGATATAATTAATGGACATGTAAAGGTTGAAACTATGCAAACTACCAAATTGGATAGAAGCCATTTTTTGCATTTTAGTCGTTGCAATGTCCCTTTTCATCCATCGTTTCGTACCCTTAATCACATTCAATCATTTATAAAATTTAAACCACAATTACATGGTTTTCAGCCTCAAGTTGAGTCCTTTTTATAGCACGATGAACCTGGCCGTTTCCGGTGATTGTCTTAGGTTTCCATTACTATTATGCCACCAATCAGTTCTTAACCTATTAAGGATTGTTTCTATACCTTATAACTCTTATATTCAAATGTTTAACGTGATAAATATGTGTTCCATTCAAAATATTATAGAGCACCAGAGGCGAAACAAGTAAAATCTAGCAACTATGCAGTTTCTGTCCTTGGTTGTTTCACTTCATATATCTCCAACAATTTTCTTTCGTTTTACCATAATAACATCCCCAACACACCAACCCCAATGTAATATCAAGCAATTTCAGAGGTTCACAAGATTGTAAGACCTTAAGAAAATATTGAAACAACCTTCAAAACCAAGAGCTAAACT
>CAIGRO010092239.1:0-16094 GCA_903798355.1 Fraxinus baroniana | reverse complement strand
TGTATATGTTACAAATGAAATGTCATTAGTTATATTTATGTAGTGTTGCTGTAAATGTTAAAAAATTTAATTATGGTACGGAATCGAACGCAACGGAACCAAACCGAACGATTCTGATCCATAATTATATTTGGACCCGACGGGTTCATTTATTAAACACTCAAAAATTCTGGAATCGGGCATAACCGAACCGAACCGAACCGACCCACGGACGCCCCTATACAAAACCTCTATATCTAAATAGACACGATCTATTATTTTTTTTTGTCAGTCACATCAGCTAGACAAGATCCTTATATTTTGGAGGTTTTCTTAAGCCCCTGGGCTCCATTATCGTAGATTGTAATGAAATGAGTAGCGTTCGTGAGATTTCGCAAATATACGAATCATGACAAGTAATAAAATGGATTTATCAAATTCGAATATCGTCTTACAGAGACTAATATCTACAATAAAGTTTTAAACTAACACAACTTCAATTTAAATTAGAATAGTAGCTAATGATCAAATCAAATTTTGTTTTCTAAACGAAATACTAATAAATAACAAACTATTAAATAAAATAACTAACTCAAATTAAAACTGTAGATAAGATTAAGATTATGTGATTGGATAGTTAGTATTTTCGATTTCACTTGGGTTATATATATATATATATATTTCTTCCAAAAGTCTGCAGCTTATGTCAGTGTATAGATAATGGGCCCGTTGGGTAGAGATTATAATCCAATTAAAATTGAAAATATAGTCGTTATTGGGTCTCACTCATCTAATAAAAGTCAACAATAACGGCTAGCTTTTTAATTTTAATCCGATTTTAATATCTACCAAACGGGCTCAATATATATTGCAACCTATTTTTCCACTTAGCTACGTGCTGGCTCCTCTTCTTTTTTATTTTATTTTCTTCTCAATTGGCTGTCGACTTTCTCTCCCAAATAGCTGTCGAAAACCTTTTTTTTCCAATGGCGCCGACTCCCCCCTTTTCCAACTTAATCTTGCCCATATGGCATATTTCGTTAAACTTATGAAGAGGCGAGGCGATGCGATGCAAGGATTTTTCTTGATTGATTGATGTAACTATTCACCGTAGCAGTCACTCTTCTAATTCAAAATGTCAAAGTGTAGTACTTACAACCATAAGGCTACAAATGGTCAAAAGACTAAATGCGTGAGCCTAGGATTGATAGAATGATATAGAAGACAAGACGCCTCAATTGTTAAGATGAGGCAATATGTCTCTTCATCCAACTGTTATTATTTCTTCTCTACTACTATAAAAACTAATGTTAGTGTCATGTGAAAGTAATGCAATTTTATACTTTCAACTATAACTTCACCATCTCATTATTCTCTCTGTATTCTTCGATCCAAACCTCCTTTTATTGTGACTCACTTCTTTAGCAGTTCTTACAGCCAAATACTTACTCTAAGATGTATAGATTGACTTGACTGTCAAAATGCTTGCAACTACCTCTCTCACCATCGGAGAATACCAAGTACTCTGATAATTTGTCAAAGTATGCGGGGAAAAACTACATGGACATAAGACAAGTTGAGATCTATTGACCACGTCACCCCAAAAAACAAGGTCAACAATATACAAATCGAGATCAAGAATAGAGAAAACTTCTCATGTTTATATTTAATTTTAGTAAAAAATAATCCACTACTCAATAATGCGAACAAATAAATTAAATACCGCAAAAACCCTAAGAAAGCATAAAACAAACTGTCCCTAAAATAACATATTAAGCTAAATATCTAGACGAACCCATAAGGGTCGTCCGTGTGCCTAATGTACCGAAGATGCTCATCCTAGTATCTTTATCTTGATTGTCTGCAACTCTACTTGTCTAGAAAGGCTAGAGCAGTTTCATCCCCGTCATTCTCCCAAGTTAAAGACGGTTTGCCTCAATTGGACTCAATTTCATCCCCATGATAGACAAGGGATGGGATATTTCACATTCAATACACCAGGTCCACATATGACTAGGAAGCTTGAAATGATAGGCATTAGGATTGATCATTACAACGATACCAACTTATTTGTCAAAATGGACGACATAACGATCTTTGGTTAGCATTGATCCAATAATACTAATCTTCAGTTAATTGTATCAGAGTATTATCGTTATATGGTCAATTTGACCTATCATTGGCCATGGATTTAGATTGTGAAACGAATTACCATAGCCCTTACACTGTGGAGAAACACTATTATGAGGGACTCAACTGCTTCCACAACGAGCCTGATGTTAGAATTTGGGTGTGACCCCAATTCTTTATTGAAGTAATTGAAGAATTTTAGTTGAAGTGCACGTCAATAAGAATTCAATTTGGAATGCTATTGAAGTCATATGTCAAATTGAAGTTCTATTTTAGAAACCCATTAGGAGTTGAAATTTGTTTTAGACTTAATTTTTGATATCCTACATCATCAATAACTCTACTAGGAGAGTTTGGACATCCCCTACATATTCCATATAAATATTAGAATCTTCTATACAATTTTATAATGTGAGAAAAGAGATTACTAGCTTTTAGAATCATTGTAATATTTATCCATCTTCATTATTTTTGGTGTAATAAAATATCATAATTTCTCCGTCATATCTTATTGTATTCTTTTATTCTTTTACTTGCGATCATATACTTCATATTTTGCCATATAAGTTCAACATCTCAATTCGATTGTTGGTTTCATATCAAGTGGTATCGAGTGATAAGTGATCCTTGAATTCCTAACAATTGGTATCAGAGATTTTTGATATAATTAACACAACAAGTGGTATTGGAGTACCAAGTTTGGCAGTTCCACAAGAGCGCAGGGTTTGATTTGTTCGAGGTTTTTGTTTGTGATGCTTTCCATGAAGTATGACATTCCGTTTTTGGATCGGAATATTAGATTTTAGCTATGGTAAGTTAAGATATTGCAGTACTCGCACAACAGGATTTGGATGATGCGTTACTGAAAATTGACAAGATACCCATAACTTTGACCATGGAGGAGAAATTACGGAAGGATAAAAATGCAGTTTTTCACATTCATTTTCATCTATCGAATATCATTCTTCAGGACGTTTTGAAGGAGGTTTCAGTAGCTGCTATATAGTTGAAGTTGGAGCAATTGTGCATGACTAAAAGTCTAACAATCAAGTTGAATCTCAAGCAGCGTGATACTATCATCGAATGGCAGAAGGAGGATCACTGGAAGATCATCAGCTGTATTTAAAGAAATTGTCGCTGATTTGAAAACTTTAGAAGGAGAGTATGATGAAGAAGATTTGGCCTTGATCTTATTGTATTTGTTGTTCGCTTCGTTTTCTTCATTTAGAGACACGATCTTGTATAGACTTTATACTCTCATCATAGAGGAGGTGTATGATGCTTTGTATGGAGAAGGCCTGGTTGCTCATAGTGGTTTTGGAAGTGGTAGATCGAAGTCCAAGTTCAGTAATCAGATTTGTAACTACCGCAAGAAGAAGGGGCACTTGAAGAAGGATTACTACAAATTGCAGAATAAAGAAATGTCAAGACTACAAGTTAAGATGATAAGCAATCAGAGACTTCAAGTAAAGCAGACCTCGCAGAGAACATTATAAGTGAGTGAGATCTCTTGGCTATTTCTGACATCAAGTCTAAACCAGAGAAGGATTGGATTATGGATTCAATGTGTATGTTTCAAGTGTGTTACTATTTCCAAATGTGTCGTGATTATGAGTAATAACACACTTTGTCGAGGTTGCTTAAATTAGTACGGTCAGATTGAAACTATTGAATGGGACAATTAGAACACTAGCAAGTTCGACATGTTCCGAATTTGAAAAAGAATCTCATATCGTTGTCTCTCCTTGGTTCAAAGGGTTATGAGTTCTTTTGGTGGAGATGGAGTTTTAAAGGTTTGTAAGGGTGCCCTAGTTGTATTGAAAAGAAAGAAGAGGTCTCAGTTATACGTCTTGTAGGGTCGTGCAAAATCTAGAAAAATCAATAAGCACAAATTCAGTATCGTGGTGGACATTCAANGAGTTCTTTTGGTGGAGATGGAGTTTTAAAGGTTTGTAAGGGTGCCCTAGTTGTATTGAAAAGAAAGAAGAGGTCTCAGTTATACGTCTTGTAGGGTCGTGCAAAATCTAGAAAAATCAATAAGCACAAATTCAGTATCGTGGTGGACATTCAATTTGGTACAATACCTTTAGGAGCTCGTAAATAGTCGAATTTTAAGAATACTGCTCAGTGGAGTTCATGAGATATGGATAATGTCGCTCTGCCACCATCACCTGCGGTGTCATTGTATTCAATTGTTAGGGACGGACCCAGTGGCAAAAGATATGTGAATGCTGATTTTGTTGAGCATGCTTTCAGTGTAGTAAAAAGTGTACAATCTAGCAATTGACCTTATTGTATTTGAGTTTGAATCTACTTTGGGGTGTGTTACAGCCCAATTTGGTGAATTTTAAAATCATTATGATTTTTTGAGAATCTGAGGTAATTTTGCATAGTGTTTTGATTCATTGAAAGATGTGGAGTATTTTGTGTTGGTTGGAGAAATCAGTTTTAGTCATTGTCGAAGAGTCGGTTCATTCCTTACAGACGAATTTTCTTCTCCAAGTAGAGAATATTTTGAAGTTTTGTTCATTGCAGTGGAATTGGTGCCAAGGTGGAGATTGTTAAAATTTGGGTGTGACCCGAATTTTTTGTTGAAGTAATTGAAGTGCACGTCGGGAAAAATTCAGTTTGAAATACTATTGGAGTTCTAGTCAAGTTGAAGTTCTATTTTGAAAACTCATTGGGAGTTGAAATTTGTTTTGAACTTAATTTCTGGTATCACACTTTATCAACAACTATAATAGGAGAGTTTGTACATTCCCTACATGTTTCCTATAAAAATTAGGTTCTTTTATAAAATTTTATAATTTGAGAAAAATGATTACTAGTTTTTAAAATCATTGTAATATTTCTCCGGTTTCATTATTTTTGGTATTAAAAATCTCCTAATTTCTCTGTCATATTTTATCGTCTTCTTTTATTCTTTTGCTTGCGATCATATACTTCATATTTTGTCATATAACTTCAACATCTCAATCCGATGATTGATTTCATATCAAGTGGTATCGAGCAATACGTGATCCTTGAATTCCCAACAATTGGTATCACAGACTTTGTGTATAATTAACACAACACCTGCCTTCCACCGCTTCCATGAGAACCAACATCCAACGTCTACACATGCTCGATCAGTTCATCTTGCTGCAAAACAACGTTGCTGCTTTGTTGTGCTATAGTTTCAATCGACTGACGGATGTGTTAATTTATCATCACGATTATCGTCATCCATCAAATTTCTCACATCTACGTTTCGCTGTTACCATCCTTGATGGTAGTTGATGTCACTGACAGCGAGTTCATTCCCATTGCATTGCATAAAAAATATTTATGGAATCGACAATTATGTTGGAGATGCTTTGAGGATTCATCAGTTGTTCAACTATAAAAATAATAATAATTTAGAATCAAATTATTTCTATTAAAGATTAGAGATTAAAAAAAAAAAAAATCTGAGTTTATTCTGCTTGTCGGTGAATAAAAGATTTTATGGGCATATTTTGTCATTATCTCTGTTCAAAATGAAGTAATGACAGAACACTTTCATCCAACGTTCCTATGTAAGCCACATGACTAACTAACAACCTTCCGTTGACAAATTTACAGTATTTATCACGCACTTTCGTACATTTAACATTCAAAAGTCACACACAACATTTCCAGATCAATCATCACAAGTTTGATTAGATTCAGCCACAGCCGACATCAATGGCAATGGCGTTGTACCTTGCAATGACGGCAATGGCTTTGCTGATTAATGGTGCTGCATCTGATGGTACAACCAAATACACCAACCACACTGTGGGTGACTCTGCCGGTTGGTTCTTCAACTCCACCACCAATAAAACTTCCGCGGATTTCTCTGCTTGGGCTGCCAAACAGACTTTCAATCTTGGCGACTTTTTAAGTAAGTTGATGCTATGCTAATTGCTGGTTTTCTAAGTTAAAGCTGACTTTTCTAGTTTCAAGATTCCTGGTTTGATCGCATTATTGGATTTTTTATCTGGGATTTCTTGCCCTCTGATTTTCTTGGCATTTGCTTCCATTGGGTATATAGAATCGTTTGATTGCGATTAGTGATCTCTAAATTTCAAGAATTCTTCGGGACAGATCGATTTTGGGTTGAAACGAACTAACTATTGTTACTTTGTTTCGATCCTAATAATAAAATCGGAAGTAAATTTGCTTAATCACTAATAAGTCAGTTTCCATGTCATTGGTGTTTCAATTTGTTGCTTGGGGGATGGAGATGGATGTAACCGATCCAAAATTTATTAGGAATGAGTCTTAGTTGTTCAATTAATCAAAATCTCAACAAATTTGCATTATGTAATCTGTACATTCTTCCATAAAATTGTAGCTTCTCTTCAGTTCCTGTATCCGTACTAGTAGTTCGTACTGATTTGACGTTGAGCGTGAGATTACTTGGACGTTGGGGAAAGAATAAAGAATGCACAAAAGATGTTTGTTGCTTGGTCTAGTAAAGATGAACTGTGACTGTAAAGAACTCCTGCAATTGTTTTATTGTTCTTTTCCTTCCCTTCACTCACTCTCTAGCCTGTGAAAATTGCTTAATAGGCTTGGAAATCACTTAAAGCATATCAAAGGAATGTCCTGCTTTAATTAATTAAGTAAATTTAGTAGATATTATCAATTTATTTACTTTTCCAATTTTCTGGTCATCCGTATTATGTGTTCCCTTAAACAGGTAAGCATTGTATGTTTTGCAGACAGGGTAAAACTGTGTAATAATAACATGATTTTGGTATGAAATTTAGCTTTGAACTCCAAATTCTACACTGGTTCTTGTACTAGAGTGTGTGTGTGTGTGGGGGGGGATGTGTTACATACCACAAAAACAGTAGAAACAAGAAAAGCTTTAGTTGAAACACATGATGCTATGGGTTTATTTCTGCGTGTTCCTTTTTGTTTCATCATTGCAAAATGTTTGATGAGTTGTGACCTTTTTTCAATCATGTTCCTCTTTCGCTAGTATTCTAAATCCGAATCTTTTTCATTTTAATAACAGTTCCGTACTTGTGATGCGTTGTGAATCTAATCTTGTATCATATGTTTGGTGAAGAGGAAGTATTATGGAAGAAAATAAGTTGAAATATTGTTTATGAGACAGTCCACAAATTCTGGTATTGGGTAGCGAACGTGCACTTACTGAGCAAAAGAACCGAATACTAATTCGTGGTATAGCTGTGCTCGACTGCTAGTTTTATCTAAACTTGTGTTCTCATTTTGTCTTGTGCAGTATTTAATACAATCACAAACCAAACAGTGATCCAAACCTACAATAAGACAACTTATGATAGCTGCATCACGGATGATGCTTTAGATAGTGATACATTCCAGTACGGCGGTGGCAGCAACGAATTTGGGCAGACATTGACTATACCGGTGCCACTGACTATCGAGGGTGCACAATACTTCTTCTCAGATGCCGATGATGGGGAACAATGTCAGCATGGTATGGCCTTTGAGATTAAAGTTGGCCATGGACTAGGACTTCCCCTAAGCCTTAGCCAACCACCACCACCGCCCTATGCTCCGCCACCAGTACCAGCAGACGAGGGGCAGTCACCCCCCATATCAGTGGTAACAAGTCCATCTAATAATGGTGGGATGAGGGCTGGTGTTGACATTTGCTGGTTATTCTTATTGCTTCTTGTTATGCTCTCATTCTTGCAGGCTTGAGATAGGTTATAAAAATATTGAGAAATGTTTTCTGACTTGTAACATTTTTTTTTTTTTTTTTTTGAAAAACATTGCACACAGTCTTTTGACATTAAATATTTGATAAAGACGTCGATTTTCTTTTTATTTTTTGGATGGGATATGTAAAAGTGACATAAGTCTATTTTCAATTATAAGAAGAATAACAATTGTAAAAACAGCATTTCGATTACATTTATTTTTATTGACAAAGAAATAGGTTGACTATTAAGATATTAATTTTGGCCTTGTCTGGGAGCAATTAAAATCATAATTCCTACCGTTGCTACAGTAACTCCACCATTGTTGACTTTTGTATACTCACACATTCAGTGGCTTTCTTTGATAATCTGACCAAAATCCCTTTTTTGCAAGATTTTAATTGCTCCCAGACAAGGGCTTTATCGTCACAGCCCTTTTTTTAATTCCAACTTTAAGAGAAATTCGAATCCCCAACGACCGCCAGCCCCCCCTCCAATAGGGGGGCACCACGCGCGCTCCTTGTTACTGGGCCTGGCTTTGAGCCTGACCAAGGGGCTTTGCTCTAAATAAGAACGTACTCTACATTCTTTTTAAAAGCCTAAAATTTGTTTATTAGATTAACATCGTCCACATACATACACATGCCGTGGATGGTCAATATAATCTCTAGACAGGCGTGCCGTGCCAGGCACCTCTAGTTCCACTAAATTAAGTGGACCAGACCAAGTATACCCGGTGACAAGTGAAAATTAATTTTTACAAATTTCGAAACAGAGACCTAGAAATAAACGTATTGATATTAATATTTGAAATATTTAATTCAAGCCCATAAAGGCGACAGGTAAGTAGGACAACGACCTTACTTGATTGCACATCTGCGCCTATGGGGTGTTGTAATTTGTACATAATATGATCGTTCAAATTATACGTTATACACGAAGAAATAATCCCCTTTCCCCTGGCCCAGAAATCCAAATCTTGTGGATGAATATGCTTTATGAAAACAGAGTTTGAGAACGAAACACATGAAATAATTGAAGATCATTAACAGCATTAGGATTAGTGACGGTAATAGAAATATTTGTTTCAGTTTGTACAAGTTGGGAATTCTGCAACTTTCCAGAGAGTTTGAAATTTGAAATCGAGGGTTGAGATTGTGAAAGGGGGAAAAAAGGAAAAAGGGAAAGATGGGGTTGATATCGGGAATGTTGATGGGGATTGTTTTCGGGATCGCGTTGATGGCGGGTTGGCAACAAATGATGCGGTACCGGAGCAACAAGCGAATTGCTAAGGTTCTTTAATTTTTCTTTATTTTCTGGAATTCAATTTCTTTATATTTAAGATTTTCTCGGTTTAAGGATTTCTTAAGGTTTACCGGTGATAATTATGTTTTTCACCTCTTTGCTAAGTTTTTTAACTTGGAAATTGCGAGTAGAATCGTGCTCGGCCCTTTTTTTAAAAGGTGAATAGTTAGTGGTATTAATTGAATTCTACTTGTTTAATTGAAAAGAACATGGAATTTTTTATTATAATAGTTTTCTGTCATTGTTAGTGCCATAGTTGTGTTCGCAGGAGTATTGTTATTGAAATTTGGTTAGGTACATTGTTAGGTTTATCTGATATTTTTGGTTTACTTATATTGAGCATTTGTGACAATAACTGTAATTTTTTTTTTCTGTGTTTTTTTCCAGACAGCTGATATTAAATCATTGAGCTCTCTCAACAGGGATGATTTGAAGAAAATCTGTGGCGAAAGTTTTCCTGAATGGATATCTTTTCCTGTTTTTGAACAGGTCATAATACTTCATCGTTCTTTTTCCTGACTGCTATGGACCTTTGAAAAGTAAACGTATTATGATTGTAATGGTTTTGTGGTTTATTTACCTGCTCTTTAACATTCTTGTTGTATTATTGGTTGGACTGGGTCTTAATATTTTTGTAATTACGAGTTTAGATTGGTATGTTGGAAAGGACACTGCACAGCACAGGACATAAATTGATAAAACGGCAAGCAACTGCATAACCAATCAAGCAGTGAGCATTTTTTTAAATACATTGAATGCTTATCTTGGGAATGTCTTGGACGATTATTGTGGGCGCTTCTTTCATTTTACTTTATTTACAGCTTATTTACTTGGTGAATTATACAGTGGGATCAATTGTTCTGATGTACTGCCTACTGTAAACTCGAGTAGTCTTCTTTTGGTCTATTTATCCTTTTCCTTTTTGGTTGAGACATGCATGCATTCAACAAGCTGAAGGATAGATTCTGAGATCTTAAAGAGAAAACACAAATGAACAAGAATGGAGAGTGGTTTATAGCTTCTCATTGCCTCGTCCCTCAACCTGGTTGCTTCCGAGTTTGAGGAGCTAGATTTCCATAATAATCTTTTATCTCAACTGCAGCTACCATTTAAGAGGAGTATATTGATTATGGCCATTAGTCAGAACTTTAAAGTCTTGTGACTTGGATAGGAAAGCAAAGTAGGATTGTTTTTGGTATGAAATTGGAAATTAAGAGAATATGCTCAGTACAAGGGATAATAATCCTAATAGAGATATTATATGACTTTCCAAATTGAATTCTTATTTTAGGAAATGTAATTAGGGTTCTTGCCTAAGTGAAATAATCTAAATTATTGCACCTGATTCCCCATATGATAATGAAAAAATGAAGGATATCTTTCTTCATTTGCATTTCTCTCTGAAAAATTTACTAAATTGTATGTTAAGGGGAGCTAGGATACTTGGAAATATGGCAAATGTGAGGTATTGTGTCATCATATTGGATTTAGAATGTAAACAAATGATAATTGATATGTTCTAACATTTTATTCTTATGGCACTTAGAAAAATCATCTAGAACATCGTCTCATCCATAAAGATAATTATGACTCTTATATTGGAAGAAAGCAATAATCTTTCTCTAGAATTGCTTGCCCTCCTTTTGGTTAGTGTGAAAAAGAACAATAAGGAGTTTTTCCTGGAGAGACTTTTTGAGAAGTGTAGCGTCACGATCAAACCTTACTCGACATAAACTATAAGAATTTTAGAGGTTTGTTTCAATGATTATAATGTAGTTGTCCCTTCCCTTTGCAAAGGGACTAATGATACGGTTGATTGGAGTAGCAACATCATATATGGAGACAAGTTGGTTGTTGAGGACGAGTTTTGAGCATTGTATTGCGTTCCCTTTCCTGATCATACCGATAGTTGATACAATTAACAATAACATAGTTGGAAAATTAGCTATGTCATTGCCACCTAAGTCAAACATTCCACATTGTTATTACCTAGACTTTAACATTTACTTTGTTACGACATTACATCAACTGAATGATACTCCAAGGGTTACCACGTTGTTACCCAAGGTAGTTGTTCACTTGTATATTTTTCTCATTCATATTCGATTGCTGTCTACTAATTACCGTCATATTGTTTTAGCTCCAAACTTTGTTGTTAATATTCTTAATTTTCATGTTGAGATTAAACAACAAATTATTTTACTTCATGAAGTTTATGAGTTTGCTTTTGATGCTCAATATAGCCTTGGATATGTAAATGTTGATTTTTTATGTTTTGTTACATGTTTCTTTGGCACGATTACCCATTAAGAAAAAGATTTTGGTTGAAAATAAACTATTTGACTTCCACCACACTTGAATGGAAGTTATGTATTCAAGAAGCATTATTGTTTCTTATCGGGGCACATTTGAGCCATCAATGTTGCACTCATTTTTGTTAGCCCTTCATGGAATTTATCTTATGTCGCTTGCTTCTTCTTTCAGGTGAAATGGCTAAACAAGCATTTGAGTAAACTGTGGCCATTTGTTGCAGATGTATGCTTCTCTCTCTTCTTTTCTCAATAATCTACTAGGTGTAACTTGTGCATTGTACAGGCATATACATCATGTGTATGTTAATATATAATTCTTCGATTCTAATGCGGAATATCTATCTTCATAATCCAATATCTGATTTTATCATTAACTAAATTCTCTCATCATTCTGTTGACATTGATAATGACCTTCCACTTCATGAGTTCACATTGCTGATTTTCTTGATCGTAATTCTTCCAGGCAGCAGAGGCTATTATAAAAGATTCTGTCGAACCTTTATTGGAAGAATATCGACCTCCAGGCATTACATCAATGAAGTTTAGCAAACTGTCTCTTGGAACTGTGGCTCCGAAGATTGAAGGTATCAAGCTATACTGACTGACTCATGGAAACATAATGTCTTCCTCTTTTTCCTCATGCTTGGTGTCGGACCTGATATTGCTTGATCTCTTTGGTGGTTTGATATCAAATTGAGCAAACCTTTGTTGATTATTATAGATACTTCCATCTGCTTAAAATTTTTGGATGTTGTAATTAACCTTTTTGTTTGACTTTTTTGGTTTTCTCAATGTCCATTATCTAGTTGCTTTTTATCTTCGAACATGGTCATGTAAAAAGTTTCACGTTGCTGACCCAAAATTTATTGGAAAAAGGATTAGTTTGTTATATTGACGGTGCAAAGATTGCTTTGCTGTTAGGAGGCAGATGAATATAAAACCTTGTCTGTCGTACTAAGCATGCTGGCAGTTCTTAGAATCTGACAAGTATCACTTATTTAACGGACTAGCAAGTACATCTCTTTCAAGTGTTGACTGACTAGTTTTGGTGTTCTATCAATCTAAAGACTCATTTTATTGGTATCTTGATAAATTTTATCATGTCAGAAATATAATTTGTTTGATTGATCTATGCCTTTATCGCTACGTTGCCTGTTGTGTGGATAAAACTAGTGTGTCTCCATCAACTTAAATGATCTTTTTATTGAAATCAAAGTAGGTCAAAATACTGTATTTGTTTATAATAGAAGAGCACTTTAAGAAACCTAGGATGACATCTCCTACATTTTAATTAGTTGAGTAGTGCCATTTTTATAGTCAAAACGGTGGATAGTAGTTGGATTACCTCTGACTAGTCATTAGACAGTTGTGAACTTGAATCAGACGTGCTCAAGGGCTCTGAAAAATTATAAATGAATGATGTCTTTTAAGGACACTTATATTTTTTTCTATCTTGGCCGTCTGGCAACTCGGTACCTTTTGAATGAAATGCTGAAGGAGACAAAGTCGAACCAGCTTAATTGTAAAGAACCAAGAAAAACAAGCTTCCAAGGCTTAATTACTGATTTGACATCCTTTGATGGAAACAAAATGTAATGGAGAACTGCACATATTAGTATTAGCCATTTTTTGCTCGAGATTGTTCTTTTGATGCTGCGTTAATGTTGTCTAATGTTTCATCACATATTTTAGGACTTTGTTATGATTTAAAGAGACTTACTAAGATCTTCTAAGTTTAGGTCACAGCCATATTTCTTGGAAATTAAAAATTCCGGGATTCGATGGAACCGAGGTATTGCATTCATAATTACTTGATTGGTGCAGGTATTCGTGTCCAGAGCCTTAAGAAAGGTCAAATCACAATGGACATTGACCTCCGATGGGGTGGTGATCCAAGTATTATTTTAGCCATTGAGGCTGCACTTGTTGCTTCTATCCCGATTCAGGTTGGTGCATCAGATATTTCACCAAACTAACAACCTAGTTGCTGTCTTACAAGTTTTGATTTGTATCTGTTTTTCAATAACTATCATTCACATCGTTGTATTCTTAACTTTAATATAGTGATGTTGCTGTTCTTTGTTCGCTGCAGTTGAAGGATCTTAAAGTTTTTACCGTAGTTCGTGCAATTTTCCAGCTTGCAGAAGAAATTCCTTGCATCTCTGCAGTTGTGGTTGCTCTACTTGCTGAGGTATTTTCTTGACTGTACATGTCGATTTGCTTTTCTTAGCTTGGGGGATTGATTCGAATAGATAATGAGGTCTTTGAGTGATCAATGGGGACTGCAAAATGTTATTTGGATGAAAAAAAACTTGAGTACCGTACAGAGGTCCTTCTCGAATCTAATTTGATAAGAAGGTAGCTCCGAGGTGAATGGTTAAAAATTTACTGACAAGGTGAATATATCTATTCTAGGTCAAAGATACTAAGACAGGAAAGACTGCTTAAGTTTGTGATGATTTTTCTTGGTCTAGATTTTCATTGTTATTTGCGTTTGTCACTGACTAAAAGCTCGTTGGTTGATAAATGATTAAAGTATTAAGATGATATATTGAACGAGAGAAGTCCATTGACGAGAAAGCTACAAAATAGAGCTCATGATCTATTATATGCAGTTTACTGATGTCTTGTCTATGTTTGTACATATGATTTTTCAAGCCAGGTTTGATCTACAAAATAGAGTTCATGATCTATCATATGAAGTTTACTGATGTCTTGTCTATGTTTGTACATATGATTTTTCAAGTCAGGTTTGAACTTATTAATCATAGAAGGTTGAAGAAAATGCTTTGTCACTGGCTGTTGCTTCATCGTCATTCAGTTAATTTTTTAGTTTTTTGAATTATTTGGTCATATTTAGTGCTAGTGTGGAAGTGAATTTTGAAAGTCACTTTTGTCCACCCTCATTTTCAACCACACATTCTCATAATAAAAAAAAAAAAAAAAAAAATCAATTTTAACATTTTTCAATAAATTTTCCCTATTTTTTTAACCACGCATTCTAAAAATAAAAAATCACTTCCATGATCACTTAATTGGAATTGTATACTCTATCAGTTCCCCAATGTAAGAGCATCTCCAAGAAACTCTATTTTTAAAAAACATATTCTATCATTTGGAGAGCATCTATAAATTTAAAGAGTTAAAATTTTGAAGTACTCCAACAAACTCTTTATATTTAACACTTAATTTTAATTGGAGAGTCAAACACATTCTCTAAATTAAAATGTTAATTTAAAGAGCCTCTTGGAGCATAATTTTAAATGTTGACTCTTTAAAATAGAGAACATCTCATGTTTAAAGAGTCTCTTGGAATGCTCTAAGAAGTGTTAATTCATAGCTTTTAACTACCATTAGAAAGTGACATAATAAGTCTCATGTTTCTGCTTTTTTTTTTTTTAATTATAATTTCCCAAGTTTCGTTACATAAAAATCCATGCATAAAATTCCACCATTTATCACTAAAGCTCATTCAATCCAAAAAGAAACTTTTCTTATGTGAAGATATGATTTGACTATTCTGATATGGTTTACACCTTTTTGTGTCAATCAGCCCAAGCCAAGAATTGATTATACTCTGAAGGCTATTGGTGGAAGTTTAACGGCCATTCCTGGGCTTTCGGATATGATTGATGTAAGTTTTCATACTTTCCTCTCTAGTCAAATTATATGAATGTTATTTGAATTGACCGTGCTTTTTTCTGCAAGGATACTGTTACTTCAATCATCACAGATATGCTTCAATGGCCCCACAGGATTGTTGTTCCTATTGGTGGCATACCTGTAGATACCAGGTACTTCACTTTTCTGGTCTGCTTCTCCATATTCCAAGTCCTGTCATCTTGTTTCTTCATTTTCATTTCTCACGCCCTCTTACTTGGGTATTCTCAGTTTTATTCCTATTGCAACACGCAGTTTGATAATTCAGCAACAATTAATATGTCAAGATCCCCGCAACTTAAAATTCTAGCTCTTAACTATCAAACAACAGGAAAAAGAGAAGTTGAGCTTGTACGACTGGTTTAAGAACTCTTTAGAAGGATTGATCGACCAACTTGAATAGATCCATAACCGGCTTCCATCTGTCCTAAATAAGGGAACAATTTAGTCCAATGACTAGTGAAGTCTCCAGTGGATATATCATTGCCCGAAGTTCAATTTAGTCTTCAAGAAGGCTTGCTTTTAGTAAAGTTGACAGTATCAGCTCTGGTAATGCAACTGCACCTCTGTAATCTTGAAATTCAGTCAATTACTAATCTGAACGACACCACATAAGCATGGGCGTGGAAGACAACACCGACATTGGTCCGTGGTTTTATTAAATGACCCCACCTTTTTAAAAGTTTAAGCTTAAAAAGAGGGGTGACATACGGTTCTCTATCTTTAGCATGGGCATGGCAGATAATGCCATATCATAAGTAGGGCTGTAAATGGATCGGATATGGATCGGATCTGCCTATATCCGATCCGATAAGAAAATTTATCTGATTGGATCCGATCCGATAATCCAATGGATATTTAAGTGCTAAATCTATATCCGATTTGCAATATTATCGGATATCCGATCCGATAATCCAATCCGAAATTAATAAAAATTAGGGGAAAAAATTTGAACTAACTTGAGGCCCACATATTTTTCCTAACAAGCCCAATGGTGACTTCTACTAT
>CAIGRO010092228.1:0-14427 GCA_903798355.1 Fraxinus baroniana | reverse complement strand
CTCGACCACTGTGAGTGCGCACTGGGTAAACCCCGCTCCATGTACAGTAAATCGCAGACCAAACAGGAGAGGTAAACCGCACTAGGCAAGTTCGGTGCGACGAGCTCGACCGAGAAAGAATTGGTAGGGAATTTGAGACTGCGTGCAATATTTAAAATCAAAAAGGATTCGAATGATGTGCGGAGAGATATGTGGCTTGTCTTGTTGCAAATAGCTCTACTAAAAAAATTGACATTAAAGAGACTTTTTCTTCAATTTCTATAAAAGACTCTTTTAGGACTATCATGCCATTTGTGATACATTTTGATCTTAAATTATGTCAGATGATTTACAAATTAAAGAAATTCATTTATGGGCAAAAGCTGGTTTCCCATAATGGTATCAAAGATTTTATCAAATAATTATCTTACTTGGTTTTTAGATGAATTTAGTTGATGATTGTGTAAATCACAAAATCAACGGGAGTAAGCATATTTTTGGTATTGTATATCAATGACATACTACTTGCTTGTAATGATATAAACTTATTACACGAAATCAAAAGATTTTTGTTATAAAATTTTGAAATGAAAAATCTTGATCGCCTCTTTTGTATTAAGAATATAGATATACATTAATTGTTTTTGGTGTATTTTTGGATTATCACAAAAGAGTTATATCGATAAGGTTCTTAAGAGATTTGTGATGTATGTATGTAAACCAGGTGATACCCATATTGCTAAGGGAGATAAGTTTAGTCTCAATTAATGGTCCAAAGACACGCTTGAACATACAGAAAATTCCATGTGCTCCAGCAGTTGAGAATTTAATGTATACTTATGTTTATACTCATCCGAATATAGCATTCATTGTTGGAATGTTGGGCAGATATTTAAGTAACTCTGGGATGAGAATTTGAAAGCATCATTAGGTTATTCGATATCTATAGAGAACTAAGGATTACATGATCACATTTAGAAAAATCAGACCAATTGGAAATCATTGAATATTCTGATCTGATCATGGAATATGATTACAAAATATTGTCACTAGGCAATATATTTTGGATAGATTTGAAAGATCACTTTAGTTATTCTGGGGCAATAGTAGTTTTGTATTTCAACAAGAGCCTGATCATGTCAAAGTTTATAGACATTAAATTCCTTGTTGTCAAGGAAAGAATTTAGACTAGTTACATTTCTGTAAAGCATATTAACTCCATAATCACGAATCCATTTATTAAATGGTTACCACTTAAGGTCTTTCATGAACATAATACTCACATAGGTATTATATCTTTTGTGATATGACAATTTAGTGGAGTTTTATTCGGATATTGTCTGTTTTAGACACATATTTTTATCCATGGATATTNCTATGTCATTTGATTGTGTTGATATACGTGACTATTGATGGGTTTAGTTATAATAATTATAATGAAGACCGCTTTAATCATATATTGATATAATCAATGGACGAGATTGTTCGGAGATTCTTTTGGTTATGATAGCAAAGGTTTTGACGTCAGAAGGTTGTACACACTTATAAGGTAACTTATATAACCTAAATAGGAGATTGTTGGGTTAATTAATTTATCATGTGGGTCTACATATATAATTAATTGTATATAAAATTGTCTTAAGGCAGCCCAATTAAAGTGATCTAATGAAGAATTAAATTGTTGGGTTTAAGATATTTAAATAAACTGTGGGTCAGATTATATGTGTAGAAATCGGACCCATTATGGTTGTATTTGACGATGGGTCAAATACATTTAGAAACTTAAATAAGGTTATGTCCTCAATTCATATACAAGTTCTTATTCTTTGTGTCATCCTGCCAATACAAGAATACAAGAGAAAACGTATTAAAGAGGAATATTTAAAACCCACAATCTCCAAGGATTGAGAAAAAACACAAGAATCAAGAAGAATGATTGGGACAAGAAGAATAAGACAATCAAGATTATAGAGCAAGAAGTCAAAACCAAGATTAAGAACTCAAGAACTAATAATTAAGATTCAAAATCGAGTATTCAGGAATTACTCCCAAAGAATTAAGGTATATTTCGCATTATTAATTTTCTTGATGATTTGTTATGGAGGATTTTGGCGATAAAATAATTAGGTTTTCAAGTTTTAAAGATTAAAATTTCATAAAGTTTAACAACTCTTACCCATGTATGGTGTCCATTGTTTAAAAAAAATAAAATAAAAAAATTTCTACAAGATCATTTTCAACTACACATTCATATAATAAAATATTCTGCACATAAACTCAAAAAAATTTCCTATTTTTTAACCACACATTCTCCTAAAAATATTATTCAAAACTTTTTTTTCCGAAATAATGGACACCAAAAAGGGGTTAGGTCAGTCAAACAGCATGTTTGAGCCCCATTTTATCGTAAAAATGCATTTTTGAAATAACAGATAGATGAATAATACGTGATTAAAAAATAAGGAGAAATTTTGGGTTTGTGTGTAATATTATTTTATTGAAGATGTGTAGTTGAAAAGAAGAGAGAAAAAAATATTTTGAAAATAATAGAGATCAAACGAGGGCAAAATAACATAACAATATTTTTATTTTTCACTTTTTAGTTAATTCTGAAAAGCCCATTGAAGAATGGACCACCTCTGTAATTTCGACCCAAGCTTTTGGAACTCGGAATTCTAAAAATAAAAGCAAATTAACTTCTAATCTTTTAGCCAAACGCGAGCATTAAAAATTCTCTCTTTAAGTTAATGTTTTTCACTACAATTCACCTTTTGGTTAAAAACTTTCTTGTTCATCAAGCCAGGGAGTTTATTTTTTAAAGGTATCTTAATTTTTATTTAAGTTTCCTCTCTCTGTCTCTCTCTCTCTCCCCGCCCCCGCGAAAAGCTTCCTTTTTTCTTTAAAAAATCTTCCCTTTGTGAGATTTTCTTCAATGAATCACAGCCCAGCCACGCCACACGAATACGCGGATAGATTGTACGTTACTTTTTGTTTTTAAATAAAACTAATTTATTTTTAGTTCTGAGTTTTATTGTTGAAATTTTTTTAATTGAATGAGTAGCTATTTGTTATCTAGAAAGAAAAATTAATATAATATATGTAAAACATGAGTATCAAACACAAGCATACGTGTTGGACATGGACACAGACACCCACCTCGAATAGGAGCGTTCGAGATTCATATAGTACATATTGTTTTAGTTTTTAGGTAACTCGAAATTCATTTTGTTTATTTTACTATGTAGAAGTTGAAATCTGCCACATTATGATTCTAAAGGGATGTTCTGCGCCATATTCTGGTGCAATTCCTTTGTCTCATAACTACAAGTCTTCAGCTTTTGGCATTCATCAGTACTCATGCAATACAAGTTCATGGAAAACTCTTCAGAATCTAAAAGTCTGTTCGTTATTAGGTATGTGTGCTTCAATTCAATTCAATCCAACTTATTTATTTCTAGAATTATTTCTAGAATTGCTTCTTGGATTTGTTTGCATTGTTCATTTAGTTTTGTGAAATCTTTTGTCCTTTTTGTTAACTAAAATTGGATTCTGCACTTGTAATGTTACTTCCATATGGGGAAAAATTGGTTGTTTCTGAAAGGTGTGCTTGTTTTTCCTAGTCGTGCTGTCTTTGACCGAATGAAAAATTAGGAGAGAAAAGGGATATGCGACGAAATGTGAATGAGAATATGCATAACAAGTAGAGGTGTGCCGGCTGAGAATGAATTAAGGAAATGGCATCTTAAATGGTCGGGATATTTTTTGTATATGCTCAAAGAGGCTACTGATAGAACACCTCAGAAGAGAGAAGGGAAGACCAAGACTACCTCGTAGTCGATATAAATCGTATTGCCTTATCTTTCAATAGATGTATCGTTTGAACCAAACGAAGTGGCAAAAGAGGATTGATATAGCCAACCCAAATTGAGTGAAGGCGGCCTAATTTTTCATTGTTGTTCATTGTGTGCATCTCTATGATGAGTAAATCTCCATGAATGTAGTTGCTCGTCGTGTTGATATATGCCTAATGCTTCTTTTTTCCCGATATAACCTGAACATAGATTTGAGTTTCCAAACTGCATTTAGCAAAAACCTTTTGAATTTTGAGGATGCAGAAGACTTCACAACCATCACCCAGTTTTTGAGTTTGGCAGTTCATTCTTGAACATTCCTGATGTCAAATCCTTCATGTTGCATATATCTGAATGTAATTTAGTTTTAAGCGAAGCTAAATGCTGGAAAGTATTGAGATTTGACTGAGATGGCTCTGTGTTGGTCAGATTTGTCAAACAAGGATATGCCTCCAATAGAGATTATCCCTTCATTTTGATTTTGCCTTATTCCATGTTTTAACTTTTGAGTGTTTCATTTAATTGTTCAACAGATTCTCTAAACCATGTTAAACTCATGGCATTTTCCAAATTGTTATTGCAGAAACAAAGCATTACCGTCTTTCTACTACATCAACGTCTCCCTTCAATCAGGAAAAAGGTCTCTCATCACATGCCATACTCAAATTATCCAAGCATCCGAGGTTTCTTCTCTCTCCACAAGCAACTAAGGATGATATTCCTTATAGCTTCCGATACCCTCAAATGACCAAGAAACCAAGATGGTGGTGGAGAATTTTATCATGCCTCCCATACCTAATGCCTCTACACTTGACAGTGATACATGCAGAAACAGCATACAATCTGCACCCTTTCTTGGAGTATTACGAACTTTTGACCGTCCCATTTTGGCAAAGTTTCTTTCGGTTGCCAACATGGTTTACGATGGCTTACTTCCTTATAGCTTTTATTGCAATAGTGAGAAGAAAGGAATGGCCTCATTTCTTTAGATTCCATGTGATTATGGGCATGTTACTGGAGATTGCTATGCAGGTCATTGGAACTGTAAATAGTTGGATGCCACTGGCTTTATATTGGGGGAAGATTGGAATGCATTTCTGGGTTGCTACTGCATTTGCCTATTTATTCACTGTTTTGGAGTGCATAAGGTGTGCCCTGGCAGGGATGTATGCTGATGTCCCATTTTTGTGTGACGCGGCATATATTCAGATTCCGTACAATTAGCAGAAAGGGTTCGAGAAGGTTCAGTTGGTCGAAGTGAATTTCTGGAGTACCGGATAGTGCAGTACGATTTTTCCGTTTTACTTGTTTTCAAATCGAAATGCCTAACGCAACTTTCTAGTCTTGGGTCTAATCCAGTTTTTGTGACTATTGAGACTGTTGAAATGTCGTTTCCCTGAGACATCTGATTTAGATACTCATTTTTTGTTCATGTCATTTCGGATTCTCTCATTCTCATGACCTCTACCAAAATGGCTATGAAACTGAATTACTTAATTGTTCTAATTATCAAGATAATTTTAGTATATTTTCTCCTCAAACCTTAATTCAAAACCTTCGGGTTTAGGTACTCGGAGCACTGCAAGCTACCAAAATGCATGTAAGACGAAATAATAGAAGAGTTTTATCTAGTCATTGACATTATTGAATCTGAACATGTAGGTTTATTCATAATTGCAAAAATTGAGATCCCACGGATATAACCAAATGTTTCCTTTTATATTTAAATAAAATACCAGAGGTCCAGAACACAATGACATGGAACCAAAATCTAAGTTATAAAACACAATGCAATAACAGAAAAACAATTCTGACCAATTTTGTATTGGATCAGGGATGAGACCTAAGATTCCGGGTGACAAAAATAAGGTAGGCTAAAGACTCAAACTGCACGAACGTGCAGGAACATGGTTAATGTATCTTCATTTGAAGCACTTGGCATCGAGCAGAGCCTCGCCCTCGAAAGGCTCTGCATCTTCAATCATCTGGTTGACACGTTCCTTTTGAGCTTCATCATTGAGATCGACCTTGGTCCACTCATAGAGCTCCGTGTCATAACACTCGTCAAGAACAAACTGAGGAATTTCTTTACCGCGGAAGAGCCACAATCCCTTCACCTTGAATGGGGGCTCAGAACCAATGATCAACATCTTCCCAAAGGCATATTTGCGGGCCAGATCCATTCGCTGCAGAAAGCCACTCACCTTGTTCAAAGTCACAAAAGAAACTGTGTTCTCATCATTGTACTTGTAGTCGCAAAACCAAAGAGAATATCCCTCAGCATCAAACATGTCCCAGAATCCTGCAAATTAAGAAAACCATAAGCCTCGTCAGGAAGAATTAAGCCCCTGTTTGAAACCCATTTTGAGAGAATAGAAATTTCGGAATAGTGATTGATGTGAGAATGTATGATGGAAAAGTGATGAAAAGTTTTTGATTTGTGTGTAGTATTATTTTATTGGAGAATTTGTGGTTGAAATGAAGAATGAGAATGAGAAAGAGAAATTAATGGGTGTCAAACGGGGGGCTAAAACTAATTATCTATGCTTCACCCAATAATTGGAATTAGGAAATTCACAAATCTCTGATATGATAATCGAAAAATGCTAAGCGAGAGCAGGAAGTTGATAGCAAAACAAGAACGAAAGAGTAACAACTAACGTCTCAGTACATGGAACACTGCAAGTAGTCAAAAGATTACACAAAAAGAAAAGATGACCCCAAAGCCAGTGACATCCAAATGAAAACAGCTGTTCGCAAATTAAGCGTTACAACATTGCTTTTATATTATAAAGTAAGATTGTCGCATTTCAATTATACAACATTACAAATCCAGAAAAAATTGGAAGATATCAATGATTAGTACTTTATTGTTTGTGAGAGTAAAATTAGAAGCGACTAATTGACAAGATATTTCAATGGAAAAATGTGAGAATGTATTTGTTGCGATGACTCAGACAAGGAGTCAAAAACTCAAAATCATTTGATTGACTCAAGTAGTCAGTAGAGAAATTTTCACTTAAATATCACCATATAATAATAGGTCATAATACTAGCCACCTAAACTTTGACTCATCAATGATACATTTTAGAAAATGGTTTTCATGCTGGTCATCAGCAACTATACAATAATGCAGAGGGGGAGAGAGAGTAGATAATACCAGTGAAAGAAGTCAAATATATCAATTCCTCAGAATCATATGTACATTCAATAAAATTATAGTGCTCGCTGGGTGAAATTCTTTAAAATAATTACCTTTAATGGCAACCTCACGGAAGTTGGTTTTGGTGTTAGAGTACAGCCTCTTCCATTCATCCAGAATCATCTTACTTGGAGGTAAAAGATCCAAAGGATTCTTAGGCTTTGGCTTGGGTGCTTCTTCTTCCTCTGCTGCTACCTCTTTTGGCTTCACTTCTTCTTTCTTAGCCTCTTCCTTTGGTTCATCTTTTGGTTTGGGTTTTGCAGATTCTTTAGTCTGTGCAGGCTTCTTGGATGCAACAGGAGGAATAGATTCTGCTTGTTTCAGATCACCCAAAATTTTGTGAAATTTTGGCTGATTAACCATGGTCCAGAAGTATCTCTCCACATGAGGGAATTCTGATGTAAAGCTCTTAGTCATGATAGCCTTAAATCCAATACTCAGGTTGCATGTCATAATAATGTCGGCCAGTGTGATTCCATGACCAACCAAGTATGTGTTAGAGGTAAGATGGGTGTTCAATGCTCCGAGAGCTCTTTTCAATGCAGCAATTGCAGCCTCTTCAGCCTTTGAACACAAGAAGATAAATGGATCAAGTTATTATCAAGGAAATTTCCATTAGTCCATGAAGTAGAAAACATTTACATGTGTGAAATGAACATTAAAAGTTTCGACATACCGGAGGAAGGTATACACGTAAACCCAATCGTGGGTATAACCAACGCCCGATATTAACATCAATCTCAGCAGTGGCAAAATCAATCCATTGCTCAATGCGGCCCTGCCAAAATAAATTGACAAGTATAATATTTTTACAAGTTCACAATGCAAGTAAAAAATATAAAACAAGATACACTAAAGTATCGATGCCTTACATAGTCAATCAAGGAAGTACCATACAGGGGGTTATCAGCCTTCAGCCGAGTAACTGCGCAAGGTGATAAAAAATGTAAAAAAAAAAAAATTATAATATATAAAGTGGTCAACCAAAGGTGGAGAAATGGTTTCACCATATCGAGCAATGGCATTGCTTTCAAATAGTGGGCCATCAGAAGTTTCAAGTACTGGAACCTACAGGGAAGAAACCGAGATCAGGAAAAATTGGAACACCATAACTAGCACCGCTTATTTTTCCCACATTTTATTCTTGCATACCTTTCCAATAGGATTCATTTTGAGAAACTCGGGAGTCTTGTTGGATACACCCATCTCAAAATTCTTTACAAGTTCAATTTTTACATCACTGTATTCAGCAGCAATGAGAGCCTTGTAGCCATTCTTGTTTGTACTACTCGCATGTAGAACCTGAATAGAAGACCCAACCAGGTCAAAAATAATGGAATCATAAAATTTTGCATACATACATATACATGCAAAAACACACTATGCTCTAAGATCTACAAATGTCAAAGAAATATGCTAACCGCAGATAACTGCAAAGTCAAATACAATGAGCACAGAGGGCCAATAAGTAAATAGTTTTGACATTTGTAAACTGAAGCTTGTAAATGATAATTTCGAAAATACAGAAGGCAGTAAATAAAACTGTTAAAACGTTTTTACTCAAATAATTTTTTCCAAATGCAAAAGATGCATATCAATGTAACAGCATCTATCCTACAATACCAAACAAACAAAATATACCATTAAGAATGCCTATGCCAAATTAAGAAAAACAGTGAAGATTACAAGATCCAAAATTCCAACTGAAGGATTTATTATAAGTTCAGACTTATATTTCCATATTTTCTTATAAATCGCCAAAAGTTCTTCTCAACACATCTATAAACTATCTAAATCTAAATATTAACCATTAATAACAATGATGAGTTCCATTTAACCGACCATATTATTGAAATTTCTGATCCAACTCAATTAAAAACGCTCGTCAATTCACAAACTTCAATAGATATAAATCTCTCTTTTCAGAATATATAAAGTGCAAAAAATACATTATTCTACAAACGAACAACGCGCAGATCTGACAAATAATAAAAATTTTACAAATATATAATCGAGAAAATAGAACTATTCACCAGAGCCATATCTTCACTGTAGCAAACGGTTCACTCTTTATCGCCAAATCTATCTGAAAATCAACAATTAAACAAAAAATTTCTGAATCCTCCGAAAATGCAATGACAATAACGAAAACACTAACCCAATCAACGCTTATAATTGCCAATATAAATAAATTAGCAATATATCATAAAGGATTTGCTAGAAAAAATTGATTACCGTAAAGAGTGATGGAAGCCGAGTGCGCGCAGACTGAGTCAGTGAAGAGTATACGACAGAAGAAGGATTAGGGTTTATCGTGAAAATGTGGTGGCTACATATAGTTGTGTATAGGAAAATTAGCAGTGTAGGTCCCTATTCTTTGAGACCTATATTCAATTTAGTTCTAAACCTTCAAGAATGTCCATTTACCTCCTCCGCCTTTCATTTTGGTATTACTTGGGTCAAGAGGTACCATACCCTTAGTTACCCAGATCACCAGTCGTGGAGAGAGTGGTTGAACCCAGGGGCGGAGTCAGGATTTTTGGTCAGGCGGGACACAACTTATCGATGTTGAACGTCGAGTTTTTGCCATGAATGTAATGATGATAAAAATATAAAATAATAATACAACAATTTCAACAATTTCGATCCAACAACTCCCAAATTTCAGCAATTTCTATCCATTAATACACAAACTTCAGCAACTTCTACTCAACAATACCCAAGTTTCAATTTTCAACAATACCCAAATTTCAATTCATAACGGAGTAACAAATAAAGACTAACCAATAATATTTTATAAAATTTTATTTAAAGAAGAACTTAGTAATTCATAAGGACATCGTACATGATATAATTGTTCATTCTGTCAGTAGTCATCCTAGGGGTTGAAATCGGATCTCATAACCCTATCTAGGAACCTTGGACTTGGTCCGTCTGAAGTCTAAGAAGCATATGAACTTCTTAATGGCATCCTAGCTTCTCTTGTTGTTTGTGAAATGACTTTGCTCCTTTCAGACAATTCCAGAGACCGATAGCTCTCGAGACCTTCTCATGCAGTTCTATCTTCTTGTGCTCCTCTATCATGTGCTCTATATGCCTACTGATTCTCTTGCGCATTAGCTTCAAGCGGAGATCTTTTGGATCAACTCGCAGATATTCTAAGTCAAGTTTGATGCCCAAAGAAGAAAAGTTCAGGAGTGCACATCATGTGACAAGGATATAAAATCACAATATAATTACATGGGTTGATTTAAGTACTATATCCATTCTGGCAATTGTGTTCGGAGCTCCTGCTCTTTGGTTCCACATCCCTTCTCAGCCTGTAAATATAACAAAAGATTATGACATGAATTAAAAAATTATTTATTACGACCTATGTAAATCCTCAAAATTTCAACCTCAGCTACCCGTAGATTATTTAAAATTTGAGGAAGAGCCATAGACTTAACTAGCGGGGTTACGGAAAACCCACACTGTTGGTTAAGTAAGAAAATGAAAGATCAAAATGGCTCCCAAAATAACTTATAACCATTTGAAATCCAAAAGTTCAGTGTAGGCTTGTGCCCACACTGGACCTAATGTAGCTCCGCCCCTGGTTGAACCAACAGCATTTGGTTGAACCAAGTGGTCATTGCCTACTTGTACACAATTGTGTACAAATTGATTTATAAATTGATGATATGAATAGAATTAACTCACTTCATCTCATTTCATTCTCTCTTATTTTTCTCTCTCTCTTCCATATCATCAATCTATAAATTAATTTGTACACAATTATGTACAAATAGCTAGCATTACTCTTGTCAGATAAGAGTATAAGTAGAAAATACTTTTAAAATGGTAAAATAGTACAATTTATCGATATGTATTAATTATTATCACCAATATATTCGGGAAAAATAATTATTCCGGTATCTTATTTTGTTGGCTTAGAGGTAAAAAAAATTCGTCAATTTGTTGAATTGAATCGAAGTTGTAGTTTTAAAATCGTTGATTTAGGTTCCCATAGACCCATCAACTTTTCGGTTAAAAATCAAACCAAACTAATCCATTTGAAAATGGTTCGATTTTAAGTTTTGACTATTAAAACCCATTTAAATCAAATCGGATCTTTCATCTAATTTTAAGACAAAATTACCTGTTTTATCTAAAAGAATGAATTTGTAAGCTTAAATTTTATGGTTGAACTTTGTGTTGATTTGTCGGTTTAAGATGATATTAAGATAAAAGGGTAAAAACACAGAACATCCCAACCTTCTAATATTATTGCGTAAAACGTCCCTATATTTCATTTTTTGGTATTTTCACCCCCAACCTTCCACCTTTCATTGCGCAAAAAGTCATTTTCAACATTTTTTTAATAAAATGACAATTATACCCTCCCATTCAATTACAACAAAAAGAAAAGGATGAATAACCAACTGCAACTATAGTCCTTAAGTTTTTAAAAAAATTACATAGAAATCATAAATTCCCCACCACCACCACTTTCACAACCTACCAAGTTGCCACCTATAGATCCACATAACACCACCTTTCGGCCACCACGCCCACCGGACTCCACCACCACCAACCTCGCTTCACTCTCCCAGGCGTCTTTCCCCACACGAATTTGAAGATTAGAGCACTTAGGATCCACCAATTTTGGTTGGACAACTCTCTCTCTCTCTCTCTCTCTCTCTCTCTCTCTCTCTCTCCGTGCATCGTGCCCGTGGAGAGTTTTAGACCAAAAATTGAAACGGTTGGGGGATAATTAGTTCAATTAGATTCATACACAATGTTGTTTATGTTTGTCGATGGTTCGATTGATGCCAATTTGGGGATTTAATGTTGTAGGATGCAAGAATTGAAAGAGAAGAGTTTAACAAATAGGACGTCGCCACCGTCGAATGTCTAGATTACAGTAGAATGATTTGAGGTAGGTTTGATTGATGTGAGGTCAAGTATAGGTTCGTCGAGATAAGGGGTAATAGTCAGTGGGTAGCGCCGAAAGTGGGGTTACTGTGAGGGGTTGTATACGGCAATTTGGTATTTTAGGCTGCAAATGCGGCTGTTTTAGACAGATTTTCATTTCATTTCATTTCTTTTTGTTTCATTTAAATAGGAGGGTAAAATCATTATTTTATTGAAAAAATTGTTGAAAATGACCTTTTGGGCAATGAAAGGTGGAAGGTATAGGTGAAAATGTCAAAAACTGAAAAGTATGGACATTTTGCACAATGGCATTGAAAGGTATGGACGTTTTGTGCTATTTACCCTTATGATAAATATAATAGTATTGTAACATTTATGTTTAGAATATTTCAATTTTAGTGTTATATTGAGATTTCAGGCCAATATAGTTATTTTTCACTTGTTTGAAATTTTTTATTTTTGTGTCACTTTGATTTGAATCCAAACTCAACCTTAAAGAATAATTTGGTTTGGATTAGAACTTTTTCAAACAGTTTAAATTGGTTTGATTTGAAAAAAGTTTAATAACCATTCGAATCAAACATTGTATACCCCTATACTTTATAGAGCCCTTCTACTGTGACAGGTTGGGGACCAACCCAAAAATAGGGGCGCCAGTGTGTATACCCCTATACTTTATAGAGCTCTGCTACTGTGACAATGTTGGGGACCAACCCAAAAATAGGGGCACCAAGCCACTTGGCCCCAAGTGGCGGGGGGCGCTACTTGACAACCCACAATAGCTTTTTTCTACTTTATAACTAGAAAAAATAAAACTTTTTGTTCGAGGCTTTTGGCGAATAGCCAAGTGCATTAAAATTTTGTTTTAAGATTTGATCGCCGTCTTATTTTATTGTGAGAAAGGGTAGAGGTGGTGGCTTGGCATTGTTATGGAGCAGTGTTCTAAAAGGTGCATCAAAGCACAGTCTAAACGCGATATGCGGCAGAAACACCAATCGCCTTATTTAGCAGTCAACGGCAATCGTTGACCGTTATTATCTTCTTTTTTTAAGAAAAAAAATTATTTTAAAATTTTTTTTTACAATTCTTTTAAGTTAAAATTTAAAGGTTGATTTACATTTGAAACTTATCTTTTTGTTGGAAATTTTTGAAAAAATGTATAAAGTTACTATAAATTTGTTTTACATGTTTGATATGTATTATTTTAATTATTAAATGATTTTTTTTGTTGACTAAAAATTAAAATAATATTAAAATAAGAAAATATTTTTTTATGCATATACCTTGCCTAAACTCAACTAACATATAACTTGGTCTCCACACATCGTCACACATTACGCCTTTAAAACACTGTTATGGTGAGAGGTTTGGGAGGTTGAGGAAAATTACTGCTCAATTGGCCACATTGATTTGCATACTATGCACGAGAATTGGAGGAAATGACAATCAAGGCCGAACCTGATGAGAGGTCTCCGCCTCAATCCCAGGATTTTTAGGGGCCCATTTTTTTTAATTAATCTAAAAAGCTAAAACCGTCTTCACTTCTACACTTCCCTCCACAGACCACTATTACGGCGCTGAAGCAAAGGCGAATCCAGAGTCCAGATGTTGCAAAATTACTTGTTGATCAATCTAGACGCGACAAACTTCCGTCCAAACGCGGCTCCAGTCAACCTCTCCGCCCTCGCCTCCTCGGTCCTCCATGTTTAATTAGGTATGCAATTCTAAGTGACCTTATACATAATTAGGTGTTCTGGGTTTGAGCTGAAAAGAAGAGAGCATTTTTGTATAATTCTTGATATATTAGGCCTTATGTATGGAAACTGGAGTTGAACTATGCCATCGATGAAACCTTATACTAACAGGATATATAGAATCATGGTTGCAAACAAGAATTTCCAAATTATGTCAAGATCTTGAGCTGAAAAGAAGAAAGCATTTTTGTGTAATACTTGATATATTAGGCCTTAGGTATGGAAACTAGAAAGTAATTAAACTTTTCTTTTTTCACCTTTCAGTAATTGTTAGCTGTTAACTGATTTGAGTCAAATACCATGGCTCCTAAATATGCATTTAGACCTCAAAAAAAGAAGAAGAGAGAGAGTAGAAGCATTAATTCGAAGTCAGACTGAAGATATGGATAAGTATTTTAATAACTAGAAAAGAAAAGAGAATGAAGAATTAGAGGAACAACATAATCAGAATGATAATGATAATGTTGATGAACAAAAGAAGAACGATGAATGATTGAACTTGCCAATGTGGATGAATCAAAGTAGAATGATGAAAATAATGTTCAACATGAAGATTTAAATCAAGAGAATTTCTTTACTTCGAATTTTAAGAATCCTGAAAATTGGAAGGACGTTCACATTGATCAAAAGACAAGGAATTTTATAAATTTGCATATAACTGCAAGATGAGTTAGATTTAAGTTATCGGTTAGAACATTTTTGTATTGTTATTTGATTGCAACATAA
>CAIGRO010092223.1:0-13498 GCA_903798355.1 Fraxinus baroniana | reverse complement strand
TTTTTTTTTTTTTTTTTGGCTTTCAATTTCAAGAAGTGAAATTCCCTTTTTTTTACGTATTTCAGGTTTTCTGGAATGTGGTAGAGAGGGCTTAGATGATAATAGTTCTGTTGTGGGCTTTTTATTGGGCTACACAGTTGTTCCAAGTTGGGCTTATTCTATTCCCTTTGGAAGTATATATAGTCCACTGGATCAAAATGTTTGGGCTTTTGGACAGATGCGTACTATGCCATCGGCTTAGGTTGCTCTTTGGATCTAAACACACGTTTGGGTGTGCTCATACAAATATTTAGAGCATCTCCAAAAGATTTTTTAAACATGAAATACTCTTTATTTTAAAGACTAAAGAGTCAACATTTAAAATAATGTTTCAAGAAACTATTTAAATTAACATTTTAATTTAAAGAGTGAGTTTGACTCTCTAAATTTGGAAAGTCAAACTCATTCTCTATAATTAAATGCATTCAAAGTGTTCCAATTTTTAATGTAGGGAAATAATAAAATAATCTAAAGAAAAGCTAGTTAAAATAAAAGATAAAAAAATAATTATTATTTTTTGGGAGTAGCAAAATTAAGTGTTAAATATAAAGAGTTTGTTGGAGTATTTCAAAATTTTAACTCTCTAAATTTATAGATGTTCTCCAAATGATAGAATATGCTTTTTAAAAATAAAGAGTCTCTTGGAAATATTCTTAGGTACATTACTTTTTGTGGCTTAAAATTAAATATTATTGAGTGCCCACGTAGGGGGTATGAAGTGGAGCAAGCCTCTCATCCACCAGCTCGACTAGCAACCAAGGCGAGCAGCATTTTGGCCATGCGAGTCACCTCGTCGACTCATGTGCGAACCGACTCAAAAATTTAGAAAGACAAGCAATTTCACCTCATCACCCATGCGAGTCGCACTTTAGTTGAGTGAGCCAATTCACACTTAGTTCACTCCATTTAACACCCATACACCTGAGTCTTTATGACTTGTTTTATTTACTTTTCAAAAAAGTATTTTTTAAAGCACTACTAATCAAATTAATAGATAAAAGTGTACAAGCTTGTCTCAACTTCTAAAATGAAGCAAATTGGATATTAACCACTATCACTCTATATTCATGGACGAAACTATAGATACAAATCTTCGCAAAGTTGTCATGCGCCCCTCACAACAACATTGTAAACCAAATGGTGTCTACAAATTTAGGTCCGTGTCTTGAAATTTGAAGTCAAATATATTTTTCACGAAGGTCATTGTGATGATTTAATAAAAACTTGGACCTTTTTTTTTCGTCTTTTGTCAACGAGGCCAGATTTTGCCACTATAATTATATGTTCATGTGACAGTTTGACCAAAAATGGGACTTTTACTTTTAAAAGTTGAATACTAACTTGTAACTGAATCAAAAAGCTGAGGACCAACACTAACAAAATGCATAATTAAATTATTTCCCATATTTGATGGGGATTAAAATTTTAAATTTTATTTTAAAGTAAAATTTAATAATTAATTTTAACTATATATTTAATGGAATCCACAACTTTTTAACCACATATTTCATCAATTTTTATCAAAATTTATTGAAAATTTGATTTTAATCTCCACTAAACGGGTGCAATATTTAATTGCTATGATAAATGTCATAACATGCAGGTATTTTCATGCATTTTTCAGGGTTGACTGGTGGATTAAATTTCGATAGTGGTTAGGAGAGCTATTGAGAAAAGATTTTACGATTGAGAATTTAATCTTAAGACAAATTTTGGAGGGTGAAATTCTTTATTATCTAAAATTATTCNTTCTTCTTCCTCAGATTGTCTATGTATTTGATTATAATCCATAAATCTTATATATATATACTGCAGATATTTTTCACTTGGTTCTGCCTTTTGAGTTCTTCGTCTTCTGGGTTCTTCTGAAAGTGCCCTCATTCTTGTAGATTAGGGTTTGGTCCTTCGTGTTTTTCATCTGTCATGATGAACTTGTAAACTGAAATCATATTAGTTGTTAATCTTTGTAGTCTGTTTATTTGAGTGATCGCTGTTAGAATAAGAGCTTTCTTGTAATCGCGATTTTCAATTGGTTGTTGAAGGATTTCTTGTGTGATTCATTTTAGATCTGCAGTTCAGTGTGGAAGAGATAAGTGTTCTGTGCCTTTCTCTTGTATTTGGAAGAACTATTTATAACTTGTTGCTATTTTTTGGCTTATTTGTGCAATCGAGCAAATATCCATTATTTGGATGTTCAATGGGGGATGTAGGAGTTAGATCCAGTTGTCGAATCTTCGGGACTTGGGCCGAAATAATTCTTTATGTTCAATCTTTAATTTTCTGCAAATCCTTGTTCTGTTCTATTAATGGTTTGTGGAATTTTGTTTTAATATCGTGTGTTGTGGGCCTTTTTAATGGTATTAGAACCTAAATTGAGAACACTTGGATCTTTGCAGAAAGAGCTCGATCTGTTGGAGATCACAAATTTTTTGGAACTGCTGATTAAGCAAGTCCTAAAGATATTGAGTTTTTGAAAACTCGTTGGGGGAGATCTTTTAATTTTTTGAAAATTTTCTTTTTCAAATTAGAGTATCTCGATTTTTCCTTTGATTTACCAAACACCAAAGCCCTGTGGAGACTAATCTTTGTCCAAAGACTCGTACGAGGTCTTAGGAATTTGAGATAAATCATGTACGGGGGTGTGTATGGAATCTGAGATAAATCCTGTACGGGGGCGTTGGGTTTTTAGATCTTATCTCTTGTATACGTTGTTCGGGAATGTCTGGAGTAGTTGTATGAGTCACTTGATGTTGATTTGTCATGATATGTCCGGTGTACTTGTAAGTGAGTTTTGATCAATAAAATTTACATTTTACTGATATATAATTTTTAAAAAAAAAATGAACTTGTAAAGCTAAACAAGGAAGTATTACTCCCCTTGCACATTTGGAGCCCATAACAAGATCACCTTTGCTAAAGGAGCTCTAAAATATTACAAGCCTACAAGGATTTCGTCAAATTTATACATTAGTCTATTGCACACGAAAAAACAGCCTCTGTTTTTTTTTATTCCCTAACTCCTAAGAATATTATGTTAATACATATCTGGAATACCAATATACTTCTAAAAGCAATCGAGGAAATAAGTGTACAATACAGTCCAATGCCCTACCTCTACCGAGGATGTTGAAACGTTTTTTCCTTTCCATCTATCTATACAAAGTTACAAACAGTAATATCAACAAATTTGTGTGGTTCAAATTGGCTGTGATGGAAAAAGAGACCCATCCTGCATTGATATCCATTACACATGCAATGGTTGAAAATTGGAGCTGAATTTACTATATATATTTATAAGGAAAAGGAGAGTCTGAATTTTTTATGCTGCTTGTGCTATGTATTGGGAAAAAAACATTGAAAAATGTCGATGTTAATATGATATAAATTATGTCCTCGAGGACAAACATCTAATTAAACAAAATGATCTTACCGAACTTGAATTCATTTTTGAGGTGCATGATCGAGGCAAATTTTTCGAAATTCCCTGCACCCACAATTAGAGAAAGATTAAAATTCTTTTATGTACTATGTATTAATGTTAACTTGTTCTCATGTTCGACTGGTTGAGACATTAAAGGAAAAAGGGGCATTAGAGTTTTCAGTAGATGAATGGATGATAAGTTATAGAAAGTAACAAATTAGGCATATAATAGTAAATCATAGAAATTTGAAAAAGCAAGGTTTTTAATCACATAGCTGGAGGAGCCTAACTGCTTATTCTTATGCCTAAGGCAACTCGTGACATTGTTGCACCATCCTCCTCTTTATAAATTTGCCAAACAAATGCTAAATTTTTAACGTAAGCCATCTAAGCACTTTGTAGAAGATATGCAAATCAATCAAATACAATTTGAACTTCTAGTATTAATCAAAATTGAAACAACATAGTTTGATTACCTAAAATATAGTGCAATAATAAATGGGGAAAAAAAATGAACTACCAATTTTTTTAGAATGATATTAAATTTTAACATAAAATAAAAAATATATATATATTAAACACTATTCCCATTTTCCCCTACTCTGACCATTGTATTACATTTTTCATTAAAAAACAAAAATAAACATAAAAACACAAAAAACAAAAAAGTCAAAAAATTGGTGGGGGCAAGTGACCCACCATGCCCTACCCTAAATCCACTATTGACGAAGTGTGGAAGCCCTTTAACAATGGCATGGACAAATGTAGATGTGTCAAGCCTTCGCTTATCGTGTCAAAGAAAGTTTGGATTGGCCACATGTCTTCTTCTTGAAATGCCAAGTGGCCTTCGCTACCACATACGTGCCTTCGTGGAGCCTTTGTTAGACCTAGGGCGTCTGAGTGTAACGACTTTAATTAAAGGAGATAATAGTAACGTATTGATGAAAAAATAATGAATATTAAGAATCTTGACAAATTTTATTAGCAATTCAATCATTGAAGTGCCAACTAAGAATCATGACTTGAGTTGAGAGAATCAATAATCTCAATAATAATTGTATAAAACACAAATAATGAAAAATAAAAACTATGACAATTATGACATTGATTATTTTAAAGTGAAAATGAAATTATTGTTATTTGTTCACACAAGTGATGGAAAATAGAAATAATGACACGGATAATTAATATGTTTTGCATAAAAAATGTATATTACACATCAATATGTTTTGTTTGGTAAGTATTATCATTATTATTTAAATTTTTTTTCCAAAATTTTTAACTATACATTCATTGGATCCACAACTTTTATTCACATTTAACTGTACATTTATGGGAACCACCAACTTAAAAATTTAAAATTAAGTTATCAATGGTAAATGATGTAAAAAGTATAACTGCCATTTTTGCATTTAACTCCATTAACAGATAAAAAGGTTCCTTTACTAATTATAATCACTGGATATTACACAAACTTAGAAAAATTACTTGCTCCCAAAATTTTCTAAGAACACGTCACTATTAATTGTAACATCCAATCATAGTTGAATTAAAATCCACAGAAATTTCAATTTACTGTTAAGTTTGGTGCTTAACATTTGAGCTCAATGATGCAGCTCAATTCTGTTATCTTATGTCTGGCATTGTGATGAAACCCCTTAATTGTTTGAGATGCCCAGCTCACTTGGAATGCAACTCGGCAGCTCAATACACTTATTTCAATGATTGAGATTATAACACGTGGATGAGCTGCATCCGTTGGATGCTTCTGACTGTTGATATTTTGACTCGACTCTCTCATTTGTCTCACAACTTCAAGATTATTCTAGGGTTCTCTGTACTTTTGCTTTCTCTGTACAATATAGAGTGTCACACATGCAATTAAAGAATTTAGTCATTACAAGTACTCTCCTATTTCCTCTCTATATCATTCGATTCGAAAACCAATTACAATAACCCTGCTCAAGGCACACCAAAGCTAATCTAACCAACTTTAATTGTGTTAACATGTTTTCTCTCCATCGAGTTTTGAAGTTGTTCTTTAACCGTCAAAGCAACAAGCACATATTTTATATTTGCATCAAGAACTTATATATCAGTGGTCCGTTATTCGTCTTTGGCATGTCGATCAAGACCAATGCCAATGAGTCTTCTGTATAGTACTCTTGATCATCAGCATTTCTTGTTTAACCACCTCTTCACTAGAAGATTTCACGACACAAAACTCCAATTAATTGAACAAAATTAATTCGGAGCTACAGACTTTTAAGGAGGAGAGACAAATTGGTTCTCAAAAACCCATGATTATAAAGACAAAACAAGACACGCATTTAGCAATGTGATCACAAGATTTGCGTGAAAGCACAAAAAAATCCTATGAAATGATATTACTTACATCTCTTTTGTCTTTGAATCATTTTAAGAATTATTCGACTCAACTTCGCTTGACTAATCAAACATGGTACGTATTGCAAATTTTGTAAATGATAGTTCTACACGTAGAGGGAAAGTTTTGCAAACTGTTTACAGGTGCACAATTGTCGACATTTCATTAGCAGTTGGCAATTAAAACTTGGTGGTTTTATATTTGGATTATTAGCACAAAACGTCCCTACATTTGACAGTGAGTGTGCAAAACGTCCCAATGTTTCATTTTTTTTTTTGCATTTTCGCCTTTATTTCAACGTTTCCTTGCGTTGAACGTCCTTTTCACAGTTTTTCAAAGTAAAATGACTAATATACCCTTCTTTTTAAATTTTTTAAATAAAAATTAAAAATAAATTACAACTATAGTCTATAAACCCAAACGTTTTAAAAATATGAAGTGGTAGGGTTATTGACACTTTTTAAAACGTTTGGGCCTATAGTTGCAATTTATTTTTAATTTTTATTTTAAAAGAAGGGTATATTAGTCATTTTACCTTGAAAAACAGTGAAAATGACGTTCAGCGCAAGAAAACGTTGAAATAAAGATGAAAATGCAAAAAAATGAAACGTTGGGACATTTGCACTCACTATCAAACGTAGGGATGTTTTGTGCTAATAAGCCTTTTATATTGCTACCAATATTTTTATTGATACACTACATTTTAATTGCAGTTAAAATCATCAATCTTTGCTTATTGTAGCAATTATTTCCTTAATTTTTTTCATCGATTCTTATATTCAACTTTTCATTAATTAGTACGTCTCATTCTTGATGATGATTTATATCAAAATATTTTGTGTTCATATTTTGAAATGAGAATTTGGCACTTTTTTTTTTAAAAAAAAATATATTATGAAAAAATAAGTTGTTTTACACCATTTCAACGGATTTTTCGATATAAAATGTGTTAATTAATGGAAAGTTTGAAAATAAGAACGGCATAAAAATCCGTTAGGAATATAAGTGTTATAATGAGCAAAAATTAAGAACTTTAAGTGCAATTAAAAAGTGGTACAAGTAATAAAAATTGTGGTGTGAATATAATTACCCTAAAATTTACGGTGTTTCTCATTTGAGCAAAAAGCTATGTATCAGTTGCAAAGACGTTAACTAAGCTCGAATAAGGTTTGTTACATTACATATCATCTCACAAAAAATAAAAAATATTACCATGGTAAGTTGCCTGTCAGATTTAACATGAAGTGTCAAAAAATCCAAAGATAACATTATGATTTCTAGAAGAGTATATTATGTTAACATGCTTGGCATATCTAATATAAATTTGTGACATAACTTGTTCAAGCTGTTAGATATCAAATTGTGTTGACTATCTTGTTTGTTTGACCTATCTGTTCAGATCAAATGTATAGCTCCTTGTTTGGGCTCTATTAAAATTATAATTCATTTTTCTCTCTTTTCTTATCAACCATACATTAATAAATAAAATAATATTACACGTAAACCCAAAACTTTTCCTTCTTTTTTAACCACATATTCTCCAAAAAATTATTATTCCAAAATACATTTTGTCATTTTCCCAAAATCTAATTAAAATGGAGGCCAGACAAGGGCATAATTTTTTTTGACTTGGAAAAAACCTATGATAGAGACTGCTCATGGAAGTGTTAAGATGGATGATAGAGATAAACCCCATATATCAATATATTGAGGTGTAAAATGTAGCAGTCCAGGTTTGAATAGTAGAGAATTTCTAATTTTTTTTCTTGTACCTAGTTTTTCCCCCGAGTCCATATCATTATGCACTAGTCAACGTTTGAAGTTACAAGACATCTGAGATGGTGTCTCTTGGTTTATGCTATTTGCTTATGACATAATTTTAACTGGAGATTTTTTTAATTTTTTTCTTGTACCTAGTTTTTCCCCCGAGTCCATATCATTATGCACTAGTCGACGTTTGAAGTTACAAGACATCTGAGATGGTGTCTCTTGGTTTATGCTATTTGCTTATGACATAATTTTAACTGAAGAGATTTGAAGGGAATAAATTATAAGTCAGATATTTGAAAGATTACTATGGAATCTAAAACTTTATGTAGAATTATAACAAATATATGAATGTCCTAGGGTTACAAATGCTAGTGGACTCACCACCAAGGATCACGTCGGTTGTACCAAAGAGATTCCTTTAGCAATTTAAGTTCAATCATTAATAAGGAAGACTTTAAGACGATGTCTTGCATTAGAACTGGAGCGTGGGTTCCCCACATTTTCAACACATGTAGATGTGCAAGTTGTAAAACGATTTCTGTCTTCAGCATAAATAAAAATGTAATTTAATGGCTCCATTCCTATTGAGGACAAGAGAAAAAACTATGCAACAGTAAAATATATAAACCTTCAAAATCCCAATGACCTAGATTTGATTATTGTATTGTTTCTTTATATCAAACAACATGCATCCCTATATTACGATTTCTACTATATTGTAAAGTAATACAGCTACCCTCGCCCCAACCCCCACAGAAAAAAAAAATTAAATAAATAAAATACAGACTCACACATATACACAAGGGCACCTTATGAGACATCATAAATAATGAAATGTCAAATATGTCTAAATTATGCCTTTATATTATGATTGAGGGAAAAGTTGAAATTCTTCCTCAGTTGTTCCAAACAGCAAAACACCAAATTCTGTGCTTTAAAGCAGGCAATAATGCCATAAGCTACAAAAATACTAGAGCATTTCCCCATCCCACCAGAGAGAGTTTCATAAATTGACAATAACCGTCAGTTAATGAGAGCAACAACCAAGTACATAAAATTATTATGCCAATCACCCAATCAAGATGTTATCTTATACAGTTATACTAGATCATACAGCACATAATTCCTTGTCACATCATGACGGAACAGTAAGTCAGGAGCTTAACAGTTGAGAAATTAGCAGTCCCAAGTAATTGTCAATGTTGGCTTCAAAAGGCTTAGAAACGATTTGGACAAATTGTGATTCTAAAGCCAATATGAGAAAAGAGGAATATCCTACCTGGAAAAGATGAACGTCATAGAAATATTGAAACTCCAGTTATACCAGCACGTTCAACTAATTTGCAAATAGGACAAATTATTCTAGAAAGTAATTGTCAGGTCTCAACACATAACTTTATCACATGTCATTTCACTAATGCAATATAACTCTTCCAACTATCATGAACTTTAAATACTGCTAACCAGTTAACAAGTGTGGACTCTGGGTCAGCTTTTGTTTTCTGGTGGGATGATACACCAAGGGTTTGTTTGAGCCCAAATTTTTGAAAAATAAATTTTGTAATAGTGATTTTTTTGGAGAACGTGTGGTTAAAAAGTAGAAAAAAGTGTGAAATTATTTTATTGAAAATGAGTTTTTAAATAATGGGGTTCAAACAGAGGCTAAACCTAAATCTTTTCTAGAAGAAAATTTAACAGCAAATTTCTATGACAAGAAGAATCAAAAGAGAAAACTAAAAGTTACACTGAACCCGTAATAACTTAAGAGGCCTGTTATTTTGAGAGAACAAACAAGAGAGAGAGAGAGAAAGAGAGAGATTAGTGACTCACTCTGTGAGGTGGGGTACTGGAAAAAGTTGACTTCACATGCCGGAAATCAGTGCGCTTTGTCATATCCAATTTAGCAGGCCATCTGCAAATGCATCATCAAAAAATTATCAGAAAGTATCTCTTTCTAGCCCAGTCTACAGAAAGATCAACTAGAAAAAATCCTTACCCTAATGGCTCAGCCATAGCATTTGAATAACTGCAAATATCAGAATCCACCCTCTGTGCATATATGGTACAGTAATTAACACCACTTTTGCTCAAGATCCCCTGCCAGGGATAGCGCTGGCACAACTTAGAACACTCTGTATCAGCAGATTCAGACGGTGGAGGTGGAGGTGGAGAACTAGGGGGAGGAAGTGCAGGAGGCAGGGAATGGGTTGGAGGAGGTGGGGATGGAGGTAAAGGAGGCTGAAAATCAAGCTGTGGAGGTAATGGAGGCTGCAAGTTGGGCTGGTGAGGTAATGGAGGAGGCACGTTAGTCGGAGGAGGTGCCAAAGATGACAATGGAGGAGGAACACCATTGAGAGGAAACATATTATTAAATTGTGGCATAGAACTTCCCTGTATCTGCGCCAGTGGAGTCACAGAAGCAGATAAAAATGGTGGGGCAGGCAGATTATGGTGTGCTGATGGAATCGGATTTGGTGTTGGTGTTGGAGGCAGATGATGGTTCAATCCCCGTGCATCCCATAAACTGTTTGAAGGCACATAGACAGGTCGCACATTCGCAGATCCATGAAGTGGCTGTTGTGGTGCAATAGATGTTACCGGAGTTTGTGCAGGTCTGGATGCAAAACTTACTTGTCCAGGATGAATAGTTTCAGGTTTTCCATATACCCATCTCTGTTCAGCAGTGCCAGCTCTTCCAACTTCCAACATTCCAGAATGGTCCACAGAAGTCCAATCTGACTGGAATGCAGCAGTTTGTATCCCAGGCCCATGAGTTTCTTGATTTACTTTTGGTGATGTAAGCTCTAGTGCATTGTTATCTGGTCTAATGGGAGGAGCGAAATGGTGCTTCCCAGAGTGACTGAAAAAACATATGTACAATGGTTATGTTTTAGACAGAAACGCTCCTATATTTCTAATTTTCTAATATATGCTGTTCAAGAAAAGATATACAAAAGGCAGTTCCTAAGGTGATTTTGAATCTCTCAGTGTAATAAATTTACAACAGTGGTTATCAGCATTGATGCCATGGTCAATACTGAATAATCAACAATCAGTAACTCAATTCCATAGGTACTAATAACTCAATACAAATGCAGACAATTAAATATTAAACAATGGCTTTAAAATCAGAGTGGCCTGAGGGCAATGACATAAACCATTGCTAGGCAAAGGGGCAGAGAAAATCAAAAAGGGGCATAAATGGAGACAAGATTCGAAACCTAGCAGTGGGAAGAAATAAAATTCTCCTGAATGAAATGATCTATCAAGGCTCGATATATAGAAATATATCTTCCCAACACTTCCAGAATACAAGTAAATCCTTTTGTCCTTTCTACTTCAACAAATTACCCAGCAAGTATTCCATACGAAACCAACAAAAAATTCACATACAAGCCTCACAAGATTTACGAAAAAATCCAAGTTTAGACTTCAATGTTCCTCGTATAGATTTAACCGGATGATCATAGATTTCATGGGGTGATTGGTACAAAAGTCAGAATCTGAGTATTTAAAATTAGAATCCAGGTTATTTAAAAATTAGAATCTACTCCTTGTGAATACCTGAGAATGTTAGCAACATTTTTGTCTAAATGAAATTTTTTTGTGAAACCAAAATTTTACTCAGGTAGCCTAGAATTCAAAATATTAACAATTTTCAGTAGAAAGGGTTGAAATTTCCTTCAACCTTAAGAATAGACTGAGTCACAGATGAAATATTAGAGCTGTTCCTCAGACATGGAGAAACAGAGAGGCATTGAAACCTGTGTCCAAAAATCTAGGTGATAGAATGGAAGGGAACAATCCGAAAGTAAACACTGCTGAGAATTATAACTGTAAGCACATGGCATTTTCAAACCTGAATTCTATCTGGAAGAAAATCCCAGGACAATCACGTAGATTCCTGAATAAAGTATTTGCTGTATCTACACTATTGCATTCAACAAACCAATGCGCACCCGTTGGCATATTTGTTCTACTCATTCGGACAACAAATCCTATCTGATTGATGGCAAGTTTGCAAACAGTCAAGAGTTCATCATCTGCGAGACAGTTAGGGCTTATATTTGGAATGTTAATTGAAAGAATGCTTGAGGGTACTTGTTCATGGTATCTCATAGAAGAACCAGGTCCATGATTTTCAGAACCTTGGGGGTGTGTGATATTATATTTTGCACGTAACTGGAAAAGCAAAGAAGACAACCCCGAAGTCCTTGTCATATAACTGTCAGATGGCTTCTCAAGGTTTCTCTGAGCATGAGGTGATCCAATCATACTATTAGAAGAGTAACAGTTTCTCATATCAACATGCAAGGGGGCAGAAGTAGGTCTTGCACTTTCAGTATGCATCATCACATTGGTTGGACATATGTTTGATGGGGGTAGAATAAAGTTATTATTTCCCTTACGATGCCATCGCATTTGAACCATGGAAATAGTAGCTTCTTCTGGTGAGTCAAATTCCATCAATAATGCACCTTCACTATTAAGATCAGTGACCAAACGAGGTCCCTTTTGAAGTACTTTCTTAACTTCATGCATCATCTCATCCTTGGCCCATTTGCCAGGAACATTTCCAACATAAACATGACAACTATAACCAATGGCCACACCATCTATAGCTCCTTTAGTTCCTAATCCTATGTCCAGAAACTTTATTCGGAGGCACTCACCCCAAGGGGAACGTCCTTGCATTACTTCCCTAGCTTTCAAAGCATTCATAATGTTTGTGTACTTGACAAAGGCAAATCCTTTAAATGGAAAATATTGTAATTCCTCTATAGGACCAAACTTTTCGAATTGAACCCTAATAAGCACTTCCGATGCATCAGGGCCTAATGATCCCAACCATAGTTGTTCTGAAGCTGGAAATATAGCCATGGAGGCTGGGTCTCCATCAGAGTACCATGTCACATGACTTGCTGAAGGATTAGGTGGTGGAGGATTATGCTTGGAAGATTCAAAAGAAGAATTTACAGGTCCAGTGGGGGATCTTAAAGAAGGCAACGAGGGGTTCAGGTTAGGACTCAAACTCTTCTCCACCTGCAGACTATTGCTTATGCCATTGAATGAATTGCTTCTGAAGTCCAATGGTGTCCTTGTTCTTGTTCTAGGTGAGAAAGAGTGTCGTTTTAACAACTCCCTTGGTACAAAAGTTCTAGAACTGGATAAATCTCCAGACTCTCCGGATTGAAAATTCATGGACTTTGATTCTACTCCATCAATAGGATCAGTTCCCTTATTATTCAAATAAATGCCTGTAAGTTTGTCTGGACAATCTCTTACAAAAGCTACAGAAGAAGTTCCTTGTTGACCAGGTACTTTAGGAACTAGGTACTGACCAACATATTGAGGTGGACTGGAAATATCTTCATTGCCATCTACAAAGTCATTTGCCTTTATCTGCTGTGCAAAAGATTCAAGTACTCCTTCCAGGATACAAGTAATGTCTGAAACAAGTTCAGAAGAAGCTGATTTACATAGCTTCTTGTACCTTGAAAATATCAAACTTTTGATTGATAGATCTTTATCAAGAACCTGCACATAGAACCCACAGGTAAATAAATAAAGCAACAGAAGAGGCACTGAAGTAAACAACATTTATCTACTTCAACCACATGTTTCCAGAAAGTTTCTGAGACTTAATTAAACATTTAATTGAAATGGACAAGCTACCAAACCAATATCAACAAATAACACAAAGAGATCAATATGGCTGTCAAGTGTAACAACAAATAATATCCCTGCTAATCGTGATAGGCTAATCATTCTTTTATGAATCGACGAGAGATTTGACATCCGAAAATGCTACACCCCTGAATAATATTTAAGGAGAGCATCATAGATCTACAACATACAGTTTTAGCCCCTGTTTGGTACAC
>CAIGRO010092191.1:0-11172 GCA_903798355.1 Fraxinus baroniana | reverse complement strand
AAAAATTGACAAATTCCTATATTTATGAAATGTTTGAGAAAGGAAAAAAAAACCAGTGTTGTAAAACAAGTAAAGATATAGGATAATAAATACCACTACATTCCTTTGTAGTATCTGAAAAGGTTTTAAGAATTTCTTCGCATAAAATGCAAGAGACCATTCCCAATTTTCCAAATTATGCTCGAGTCCATATGTATGCCTACCTTTATAATATGGTGAAATAATTTTATCATAATTTTCACACGATTATAACATAAGATATTTAAAGTTTCATCTACGCGTTACATCAGTGGCAAATGATCTCTCTAGTAAGTCATACTCTGCACTCAAACTATTAAATGTTTGCTTTCTTGCTGGTGACATGGTATTAAAATTTATCGCTTGTCTAATTTTATTTTAAGGCAATTTTATATGTTTTAATCCATCTTTTACAATCAAATTGATAATGTGGCATACACAAGTTGATGAAAAAATAAATTTTCAAGTGTAGGGTTAAAATTATTAATAATTTTTTTTTTATTATAACTTTGTTCACATTAGCGTTATCAAAAGTAAACTTCGAATAATTTCTTGTGTACCATATTCTCGTATAATATCTTTTAAAATTATATATATGTTAGTGACATTATAAAGAGATTCTACATATTTAAATACAATAATCATTTTAAATAAAAGCCATAGGTGATCAATGTAATTAGTTCTAGCAGTAATATAGCATTTTTTATTGCTACCGGTTCATAAATCAGAGGTAAACGGTATAATACTATTAAAATTTTTTAGACTTTCAATAACACCTTGTTTTCTTTTGTTATAAAATTTTATAGTAATTGAACGAAGATTAATTTTACAATAAGAAGTATACATGTGTTGGAGATAATTTTGCACGAGTAGAGTAAACTGTATTGAGTCTATCATCGTAAGCGGCATCTCTGCTGCAGACACGTATACAATCATTCCCTCACGAAATATTTCTTGTAAATATACAAAGGTGGAAAGAGTAGAACCAGAACCGATAAACACTAGTTCGGTCTGTTTTGGATCGAGACCGACTGATTTCGATTTGCAACTCCTTAATACATGTCTATTCAAATGCGTTGTGCTTGAACTGTGCTTCCAACTAAGTTCTTTGCCATAGAAATTGCAACATGCTTTTCAAATATCAATTCCATTTTGAATACCAACTTTTTTACACATCATATGTTGCCAACAATCCGAGCATTCTTTTTTCGACCTTTTAGTCTCGAGTACTTCTTCCTCTTCAATATCCTCCAAATCAATTGGAACATTTTAAGATGCATCGTAACTGAATGGAGTACTTGAATTACCTTTAAACTGATTAATCTCACCACTAGTAAAGTCTATCTGTAGTTATTATAACAAAAGATAACTGAATATTAGAGTAAAAGAAACTGAATATTAAAGCAAAGAAATTGGAAATTGAAGTTGAAACTAGAATATTGCAAGTTAAAACTGATTGAAGTAAATTGATATGAAACTCAAAGTTTTATCACATATTTATAGCAAAACAAAATATATCTATTTCAACCAAATTTGAATTTTAAATTCAAATTTCAAAATATGATTTCGACAACACAAGAAAATGTAGCTATTGCTGCCTCATTGCAGGCCGGCTCAGTAATTTTAGCTACTTGCAACTAATTTTTTTTTTCAATTTTTTTTAAAGTTTTGTAGATTACTTTTTTTTTTTTTGGCTAGGCTCGAGCCGATACCCTATAATGAGGTTCGGTTCAAGCCGGCTCGGCTCGAACTTTTCCCGAGCTAAGCCACAAACAGTTCTAGTCGATGAGCCACATTATCCCTACGTAATATCAGTGTCAAAGTGTCAGTTACTACAAGCCCGAGCTTTTTCCACAAAATTACAAACCATAGTTATAAAACTCGGACCGACCTGTTGGGCCGAAAAATAGGTGACTCAGGCCTTTACCCGAGTCGGGTAGATTAATTTAATAGAAATACACATGACTCAATCAAAAATCGACTTTGACCGAGTTAACCTGACTAGTTTACCGATTTTCAAAATTGTCTTTTAAAATTTTGGGATACAAGGTTCAATTCTTTGGACCTCCAAATAAAATAATTAGTTTCTCACCATTTGAGTTGTAAAATAATTCAACATTTTTTTATGTGCAATAAGTTATATGTACCCAATGAATCATATATATATATTTTGTAAAAGTATTTTTACAAAAATTTTGGTCAAATCTTTTACTTTATTTTATANTACATTTATAAAAACTTTGATCAAATATTTTACTTTATTTTATTGAACTAAATAATTAGTGACAATAATTTTAAAAAATATAATTTTGCCTAATTTTTTTTTTGTACTTTAATTTTTTTTATATATATATTTTTATATAATTACACACCGTTCAACTAGTAACACAAGACTCGATACTTTGTCCGGATCGATGTTAGAGTCGAGTCTAGTAACTGTGTTACAAGCCATTCTGTGTATATTTTCACTTTAATCGAAACTTTAGCATCTGTTTGAGTCACATTAAAATTATCATTCTTATTTTTATTCTTATTCTCATTTTCAATTACACATTTTTCAATAAAATAATATTTTTCATCACATTAATAATATTTTTATTTTTAATAACACATTTTTTATTAATCTACTGTTTCAAAATAAAATGGCTCAACCACACCGTAATCCAATTTATTTCCATCCATGTGATAGTTTTTTTTTTTTTTAACCGTTTTGTCCTTTTCCGAATCGCAATTGAGTTTCAATTTTGATCCCGAGTTTTCCCAATTGAGAAATTCTTTTCTCTGGGTTTCAATTTCAATCCTCCTTTTACATCTCAATTTTTCAAAATGATCCCGAGTTTTCCCAATTGAGAAATTCTTTTCTCTGGGTTTCAGTTTCAATCCTCCTTTTGCATCTCAATTTTTGAAAATTTGTTAATTTCTTTCCCTTGCAGCAAGAATTCGCAACTCGATTTTCTAAGATTTTTTTTCTTTAACTTTGTGTTCATCTTCACCTCAAAATTCAATTCGATTTCTTCTTTGCTCATTACAGAGCTCAACGGAATGACATGAATTCTTGATTCGTCGCTAAATCTTGATTTGCAACTTTTTGCTAACCTAGAGTTTTGCGCTGCAATCGTAAATTATTTCTCTGATTTCGGGGAATAATTTTATCTCCCAAATCCCAATAGGGTTTGAACTTTGGAGTATAACAGAGTAGAACTGTGATATCTCACATGGCTTCATACAGGCCGTTCCATCCGTCGGCTCAGTCAACAGTTGCTCCTCCACCAACAGCGCCACCGAATCAAAGTATTCTTCAGCCCCCAGCACAACCGCCACCACACGGCAATCAGTACCCTCAGAATTGGGATACTTTTAACGGCAAAGAGGGCACCGCATACAATCAGAATTATGCACAGATGAATCTGAGTTCAAACTATAAACATGCAGGTTATGGATCATCATCGCAACAGCATTTCAGCCATCCTGTCCCGCCACCGCCCCAACAGCAGCCGTTTCAGTATCAACCACCTCCACCGCCACCATCAGAATCTTCTTCATATCCTCCACCACCACCACCCTCGTCCATGCCACCATTACCGGTCCCAGCTCCTCCAACATATTACCCGGATTCTCAGTTCAATCAGCCTCAGCCATTTCAACCGCCACCTCCGCCACCTCCTCCTTCATCTCCTCCTCCTCCTCCACCACCTTCTCAGCCCTCGTCCCCGCCACCACTCCCTTCTGCTGGGCCTTCTGCGAGATTAAGCACAAAGAGCAGGCATGTAGGTGAGAAATCAGGGCATGGAAATCTGGAAGCTTCATCTAAACATAAACAAAAGCCCCCCTTGCCGCATACTGGACCAGTTCAAAGATTTGGTAGGCATGGGCAAACAGGCGAGGCTGAGACAGAAGAGGAGAGAAGGTTGAGGAAAAAGAGGGAGTATGAAAGGCTAAGGCAAGAGGAGAAACACAAGCAGCATTTGAAGGAGTCTCAAACTAAAGTGCTGCAGAAGACCCAAATATTGGCCACTGGGATGAAGGGCCATGGTTCTATTAGCGGATCGCATATGGGTGACAGGAGTACTCCATTACTAAGCGGTAACAGAATTGAAAACCGATTGAAGAAGCCCACAACGTTTGTCTGCAAAATGAAGTGAGTATGTTTAAGCTGTCAAATTGGGTTTTTGCTGTTACTTTTACTCTTATTTGTCTTCTATTGAGATGATAATGCAATCAGTTGCTGCGTTACCTGCGTACTGTTATTTTAGTAATCTACATGCTATTACTTGTAAATTATCATCTTGCCATTTAATGTGATTAAGCTTTGAATGGTATCCAGGTCTTTGCTTATAGTGATTTCGAAATATAAGTTTGATTTTACAAATCTAGGATAAAGCATAGAGGTTGTTGAGTGTGAATTGGTGGATTGCCTTCGTATGGGCATTCTCTAATGTGGTTTGTGTATTTAGCATGTCAAAATTACAAGGTTGCTTATAGCCAGCCTGCTATTACATTGACCTGCTATAGAATTGCATTCGATTTCAGAAATTTATTATGCATTTTTACATTTATGTTGGGTGAATTGGGTGGCATATCATTTTATTGCTATCTGTCAATGGATTTAACAAGTCGAATTGTAATGACAACCTAATGCTGGAATATCTCTGGTTGTTGGAGGATTTAAGAAGTCCAGCGACAGAGAAATATTTAGTATCAGAAAACTAGAACACACCTGGATTCTTTCCTTTCGCATGTTGTGTTAGATGAATTAGTGTGAACCCAAGTTTTACATATTGAGTTTAGTATAAGCTACCTAATGTACAAAGAGAATGAGAATCCAGTAAGGGCTCACTTGGTTTGTGGAATGAGATGGGAATAATAAGTCCTCCTGTCTCACTCCTCATTTGGCTGCTTTTCCTTTTCAAGTGGACGTTTCTATTTAGTTCTAGGTCCAATCATGCATATGTATTATAAATATTCAGTGGCAGTAATAGAGAAGTGGTTTTTTTGAAGGCAGAAAGATTATTCTACCCTTTATTATTAATTTGTGAAAGTATAATTCTTACCCCTCTCGTTATATTTCTCTTCTCTTGCACTTCACACATCACTCGCATCTTTTCAGACTCCTTGGGGTAATGCTTCATAATTTCTCACTCTCACACCCCTTTTACACACCCATCATTCTTCATAATAATTATTGGTCTTCCCCTCCCCGAACCACAACCAGCTGTTACCTTGAGAGAAAAGTTGCAGAAATTGGATTTCTTGTTGATAATGCAGATCTGCATGGGATTTCTTTATTGATATTTATGTGAGATTGAGCATATATAGATTTGTATGTTAATATATGATTGGAAATTTAAGCTTTATTTAGTTATTTTTCTTATTTGATTTTCATGGAAGTCATGTGAATCCATGTTTGGTTTCACTCTTACTTAATGGTTTCTCCTGCAGCTAACCGTGCAACCTGACCTACGGTTGTCATGGATGTTGTTATGAGTTTGTTAATGTGTAACTTTGTGTTTTAACTATTTGATTTGGAGAACATATGCTTCATTTTTTATTTCCAAGAAGGTTGTATGAGCCATGGTTCCCTATGCCCCTTGGTATTAACCATGCAACTTCACCTTAGGCTGTTATGGAGTTTGTTACTTAACTTTGTGTTTTGATTAGGACAATTACACTTTTATTTATTTATTTATCTCAGTTGATTTTCGAAAAGGCTGAATGTATCCATGCCTTAGTTTACTCTAAATTAATGGTTTCCCCTTGTAAATCCCATGCAACCTCACCTAGAACTCTCGTGAACTTTGAGCATTTTGATAATTTCTTCTCAATGAGGTAGTTATAATTGTTGATTTGGTCAAGACATATAGCAATACTTTCTGCAGACTGCAGTTGATTTTTGTTTCTCTCTATATTATCATTAAATATAACTTAAAAGTATACATTCACTAGTGATTTGTGTTCTTTGTAGGTTTTGGAATGAGCTACCAGATCCATCTGCAAAGATGAAGCTTTTGACTTTAAGAAGAGACCCAGATCGGTAAGAAACCTTACTTCTGTATTATTTATATTTCATGAGACACACGGTAGAGAGAGTAATGTTGCTGCATATTAATACTTGCTTTCCTTAGCTGTTAATGCCATGCCACCATGAATCTGCACCTCTGTTGTACCAGTAAATGTCGCTAATGCTCATTATTGGATTAGGTCATCTTGGTTTTTTGATAATAAACGAGATAAGATGTGGGCACCTTAGGATCGAAGAATGTGCCTCGGATGAACCACAAAAAAGAGCAAGCTGTTTTAAAAACCGTATAAAGTACTCTTCAGGGTGTAACTCATGTAACTATTAGACTTTTGAGTTCATTTTTGGCAGATCCGATTGCTTTATTTTAGTTTGGTCTGTCATTATTTTTCAGCTCTGTTCCGGAAATTGGATTTGTTACTGGAAGGCATATGGTTTACTTCGTATGATTTTTTAATTTTACATGGTATCTTGGTAGTTTGTTAAATTTTACATATATAGTTAATAAAATTTTACATGATATTTAAAAGTAAATTGTATTTTTTTTTTTTTTTTTAAGGTTTTCATTTAATGAATTGTTAGCCAAAATACTTGTAAAAATGTTGAACCTACTTGAAAACAACTACAGATGCTTTTGAGCTTAACTCGAAAACATAGACCCTCCAAAATTATGAATTAGAATGTGTACTATAACTTCTTATATAAACTATGCTAGATATGGATCCAATGGTTAATGTTTCCTTGCAATGAGCATGCCCCTCACACAACAGGTTTCAGATATATATATTGTCCCTGCTACCAACTTCTGGTAGTAGGTTCCCAGCTGCTGCCTGTGAACTGTCAGTTTTACTATTCCTACTACTTGAATCTAGATCGTAGAAAGTTGACCAAGGAGCCATGTGTTTCTCAATCATAGACAAGTGCTGGATACAAATTTTGTTTTGTAACTGTCTGTTGTAAGCAACTTCTAGTTGTACTTGAAATGTTGTTTTGTATTGCTTGAATAGGTATATCATTTAGCTTCATGATTGCTACCGGTTAAAATATTGCCTTTATGTAATCCTGAGGGGTTGCTCAATTATCAAACCTTGGGTTTGCTCCTCAATGGTCACCAGTTCGAGTCCCCTCAGGCCACTGAGGTGAGTACCCGACCGTAAACTTTAAGATCTCGTGAGATTAGTCGAGGTGCGCGCAAGCTGGCCCGCCGAACATCCACGGTTATAAAAAAAAAGAAAAGAAAATATTGCCTTTATGTAATTAACGTAGTTAGTAACAAGTGAATTACGGATTATTTGTATCAATTATTGTAATCAAATATAATTCTTGCTTTTCATTTAGATCGTTGTGTATGCCAGAACAGAGTTCTGGTTTTATATGAGGAAGCCATTAAAGATTTCACATGACAGTTGATCCTGTACTCTCTTGTAATCTGAATTTCTGGTTTTGCCCCATCTGGCGAACATTCAGGATATGTGTATTTTGTTTGACTTTTGGTAAAGTAGAATTTTAAATTGTTAATTAATCATAATTGAGAATACAAGTTTTTATCAGCTATTGTGTTGTGGCCGCCTCCTAAAAAACACTTGTCAGGTGCAAAAAGAAAAAACGAGAACTACTGGAGCTCTATTTTTCATTTTTACTTTTATATTAGAGATCATAACTTATATATATATAAATTGAAAAGAAAAGAGAATTAAGCATGTATAACTTTTGTCACAGAGCTCATATTTTAATCCTTCAGATACGTTAAATACACAATTACGTCATTGGAGAAAAATCACAAGCCTCAGCTATACGTCGAACCGGACCTTGGGATACCTCTTGATCTTCTCGATCTGAGTGTATATAAGTAAGTTTCTTCATCCTCTTGCACTGTTGCTCTTACCCTAAAATATTTTTGCAGAACTTTCAAATGTAAGGCTTTTCTGATTTCTTTCTTGATGCTTTTTTTACTAGTCCTCCGAAGGGTGAAAGGTGGTTAACCATGGATCCTGAGGATGAGGAGATATTGCATGAAGATGTTCCTATTACCCCAATTAAGAAAGATGGCATAAAACGGAAAGCAAGGCCCACTGAAAAGGGTGTTTCTTGGCTAGTCAAAACTCAGTACATATCTCCTCTCAGTATGGAGTCAACAAAGCAGGTATTGTTTAGTTATCTCTTCACAATGAATTATTAAGACACACTGTCCAATGCTTGCAACATGATTTTGATGTTACATGCAGTCTCTTACTGAAAAACAAGCGAAGGAATTGCGTGAATCAAGAGGAGGTCTGAACATTTTGGATAATCTTAACAGCAGGTTAGTTGTATATTTATGTGTCATGATTTTTATATAAACTTCAAGATGCATATTGTTTGGGTTTTATTTTGATATTGGATTTTCTCTCTCTAGGAAAGGGAAAATTCAGAATATCGAGACTTCATTCAAGGCGTGCAAGTCAAAGCCTGTTCATGCAGTCAATCACCAACTACAGCCTAGAAGGATTTTACCACTTATTCCTTTTTTTGAGCGGTACAGTAGTTTTTCTATCTGCACTATAATATTAGTAGCACCTGTGCATCTGAGTATGCATGGAGGAGAAAGTACATGGTGTTCATGGGGGGAAAGGAAGAAGTGATTTTGATTTTAGCTTGCCTTGAATAATATTTGAATTTTGTTTTATTCAACTATTTTCCTTTTGAAAATTTGATGAACTTTACTTTCCCTGCAATTTCCTCAATTTTCTTTGCTTTTCTTTGAGAAATGTCAATGTGTAATTTTTTGGCCACTTTTTCTATTGTAAAATTATTGGGACTTTTACCGGAGATATTCACTCATTTGTTCTTTCCGAAATATACTTCACCATTCACCCATGATCATGCTGCATGAGTTTTGTACATCTGAAGCTGATGGGTGCTCTTGACAGGTATGAAGACCAGTTTGCGTATGCAAGTTTTGACAGTGCTCCAACAGCTGATTCAGAAGTCTACAGCAAGCTGAATGCAGCAGATCGTGATGAGCACGAACGTTATGTAAGGGTTCATCGAATACTTAACTATATAGTACATTGTTAACATACTGTGCAAACCAAACTGAAGAATGCCTTTTTAGAATTGAAGTATATTTTTCCAGCCTTTTGAACTTATACTGTAGAATCTGCTGCAATATGACATTTTCGGGCTCTGATGTCTATATCTTTCTTTGCTTTCTATTTCTGAATTTAGGAATTGATTATCTTCAATGTTAAAGGCCTCATTTTAGTTTTCGTAAACCATGCTTTGTTGTGGTTGTCACCAATTTGTGTGGTGGCAATTTTGCATTTCTGCCCTTCCGTTTTTTGTCTTTTGAGACATTTGTGAACTTCTCGGTTTCAAATGTGGGGGCTCGTTTTTAGTTGTATCATGATTTTTAGTTAAATATTTTGATACTCATTGTAGCCTTTTCCAGCGGAGTTTTGAGCTCTAGGGTGACTTCCTGGTTTCCTTTGACTTCTAATTTCTCTGGATGCTCAGAGAAGAATTTCTACTAATTGACATGCAAAGAGAGTATAAAGGATTTGAACTCTGCTATTTTAACTTATCCATTACTTTACAGGCAATTATGAAAAGTTTTATGGCTTCAAGCTCGAGTACAGATAGACCTGATAAATTTTTGGCATACATGGTGCCATCAGTTGGAGAGGTATTCTAAATGAAAATGTTCAACATATGGATATTGTATTAGCATCGATTCTTTCTCGGTTCATTTGGTCACCCTGTATTTGTTGAATGGTGGCAGATGAAGAAGGATATGCATGATGAAAATGAAGATATTACCCATTCATGGATCCGAGAGTATCACTGGGATGTACGTAATGTATCTTATTTCAAGTTTCAAGTTTCTTTTACTTCACAGATCATATCTTGATAATGCCTCCACAGGTGCGAGGTGATGATGTAGATGATCCCACCACATACCTCGTCGCATTTGGCGATTCAGAAGCCAAATATTTAGTAAGTTTCTAACTTTTAGCTTGTAAATTCCATACACTATTAGCCTCTTTGTACTTATTCACATTTTCATGTAGCCACTTCCGACAAAGCTTATTCTAAGAAAAAAGAGGGCGAGAGAAGGAAAATCAGGTGACGAGGTCGCACATTTTCCTGTGCCTAAAAGGGTGACGGTTAGAAATAGATCTCAAGTAGCTGTCAGAGAATTGAAAGATGTTGAGGTAATATGTGTGTTGCCCTTTGGATTTGGGTATTTGTATGCTGTTCATTATAGTTATGAGCATGTTTGGCTAAGCTTAAAAATTTAATTTAGAAGTAAGTAATTCCTTTTTATTGATGAAAGTTGGAACTAAAGTACTTATTTTAACAATAAAGTAAGAGTTACTTTCACGATAAGAGTAACTTTTTTACCTAAAAAGTAAGAAAATGGCAAGTTGTCCATGTCAGTGATGTCTCGTGCCTTGCTTATTAACAGGATTATGTAGCTTCGAATGGTAGATTCGGCGTGAATGGGAAGGGTGTGCACCACAGTGATGCTGATGATCAAGATAGTGGAGGTGAAGATTATATATCCGAGTAGTTCCTTTAATTTGATTGTTAAATAGACTGGAAAATTACCAGAAATGAAAGAGAAAAATAGTTTGGTATTTGCTAGCATTTGTATATATTTTTTTGTTAAAAGACTTTTTTATTTTGTGTATAAAATAACTATCATATGTATATCTTTCTTATTTGAATGTGTGGAAGTATAAATAAGAAATGAGGGACAGTGAATGTGTCACCAATTTGATTTGTTTTAATTTCATACCTCAAGATTGTTGCCTAGTTTAAATGTTACGATGCTGACATTAGGGGGATGTATTTAATTGAGACTTTTAAACACTTTTGGATAATTAAAAAGTTTAGGTGTATTCTATTGAGACTTTTAAAGATTCTAAAAGTTTAGGTGTACTCAATTGAGACTTTTAGAAACTTTTAAAAAGTCTCTAAAAGTCTCGGGGTATTCAATTGAAACTTTTTAAAAGTCTCTATAAGTTACGATGTATTCAATTAATAATGACTTTTAGAGACTTTAAAATTTGCTAGACTTTTGGAGACTTTTTGATATAAAATATGAATAGAAAATCTCAAAACAAATCACTCATTCTACCGTGAGATTTGTTAAG
>CAIGRO010092170.1:0-23905 GCA_903798355.1 Fraxinus baroniana | reverse complement strand
AAAAAAAAAAAAGTTAAGGTTTCACGAAGAACTAATGCACTAATTATACACTAATTTTTTACTTGGTCATTTTATCAATTACCTTAAATGCAACCTATTTTTTCTAAGATTTGAAGAGATATATTTTTCCTTAATAGTATTTCAGTTCTATTTTCAGGTAAGGGTTTAAGTTTCTTATAGCAAGTTCACAAATAGCCTCAACAAGGTAATGAAATTTTGGATTATTATGAAATAAAAAAAATCCATGGAACTTTTTTGCACCACAACGTAAACAAAATGTCAGTTGTACGAGGAAATGGGCTTTAGTAGGAATATTCTGTAATGTTAAGTTTCTAGGTTGCTGAATTTTTTGTACACCTTCATCATCAGATTTAAATCTATCCTCTTCATATGCATAATGACTATTGCCATCTGGTGTACAAATTCTAGTTGTTGAATATATACTATCATTACAATTGGGAACTACAATAAAACGAATTCGAATTAAAAGATACAAAAATTATTAATTTGTAAGGCATGAAGGTAGCAGCTTATGAGGTAAATTTTATGATAACAGGAATAGATAACCAAAAGAGAGAAACTTGTAAGCTTACTTGTTTCAGATTCAAAACAATCCTGGTGGACAACATTATCTGTATCACCTTCAACTTCAAGCCCAAGGTGTTCAATGTGGTCTGCTCTACAGATGGACACTTTGGTGAATGAATAATAAATAAATTTTATCATCTACATGGAAAAATAAAAAAACTCCTCCATGAAAATATTCTTAGTATATGTATTGAATTGATACACAGACAGTAACAAAAGGGAAATCACATGCCTATTTCAGTAGCGTGACAACAAAATCACTAAATTATACACATGAATGAAGTGTAGTGAAATCGAATAGAAGAGCTACACTCATAACATGAATAAAAACGAAATAAACAGAGCTATGTATATCAATTAACATATAAAACAGATTTTCCTGGAGAAGTGCTATAAGTAAACGCTCTATAAATACCTTTTTCTTTAACTCTTCGCTTCATGCTTAGAGAAAGATTTTGTGTAACTGCAATTGTTTTCCTTTGAGGATTCACTTCCTGTAATTGTGCAGCGCGTAGCTCTTTTGGTTGGGAGAATTACTCTTTTGCTTGGGCGTACAATTCTCGACATCGTGGATTTCGAGTTTCTTTTGTTTTAGCATAAATCTCTCTACGACGTTTTCTTCGTATTTCGCAACTTCCACCACTACCATCGGTAGCATCCATAAGATAAATAACTAAATATAATAAAATATAGTGTTAAAAGTGAATGAAGCAACTTCTTCCAACTCTAAGAAAAGCAATGATATGTTTTCCAATTAAACGTAACATGCTCACCGGAATTTCGAAAGTAAAAACTAAATTTGCAATTGAAAGAGTAAGTATGAGCACAATAGAATGAATTAAAAGAGATTACTTCAATGTAAATTACAAATTTCATCATTTTAGGCATTAAGTCTATTATGATTTACAATTTTCTTCACAATACATATAGGTCAAATTGTGCGTAAAAAAACACAGGCGCAAATTACATTGAAATTCTCAGAATAATTACAATCAACAAAAGTAAAAAAGAGATAGGAAGACAATAGTAGGTATCTGATACATCATCACCAATTTCATAAACAACTATTCTTATTGATGCTTCATAAATTCATCAAATTATCTAGTAATTCAATGAAGTTATCTTTCAGATATTGCTAAGTATAATACCTTTCTATTAAGTAGAACTTTCCTATTAAAGCATTGGAATCCCTTTATTTACAGTTCTATTTCTCCCCTGTTCACCTCTAACAGAACAAATTGTTCTTGTAATTCTGCTGCATATAATTATGTGCACAGATGAGAAACAGAACTGAAAAATAATCCTCCTGAAGCATCATAAGATCTCAAATCCAAACATGCAGCATGTTTGGTACATATTTAACCAAATCATTCTTAATACTATCTAGTATTCTCTAATCTACCTCACCAAAATGCCCCTTATGTTAACCATTTTTGGAACCTCAAATTTCCCATTTGTCAAACCTTATGGCACAAAACATTCCACATCTAAAGATACAAGAATGAAGTGCTCGAGTTTCAATAAAAATCAAGGACATAGCAAGATGAAGATAAAACTCTACAAGTTTCACACAAATAATTAAAATGTTCACAAAAAACCAAATGAAGAAGCACAAATATAACGAAGGAAACGCAACAAATTTTGATTAATAAGGTAGCTTGTAATTCAAAAAGTGTCAAATAATAAGCTTAAACAGTGAAACTTAATAGCTTTTTACTTTATGAAACAACATAAACGGGTTGCATTTCCTCGATAGCATAAAGAATTTTTGATATAAAAAGCCATATACGGTATCTTTAATTACCATTTCTAACAGTTCCTGCATTGCCAAATGCCTCCAAAAGTGGATTTAACTACCATAGAAACAAGAGGTGTTAGCACTAATTGCAATTTTAATGAAAATTGAGCGACTAACTTGGAAAAGAAAGTTCAGTACTAAAGTGAAAGAATATTATAAGTCGGATGATAGTAGTGCTTTTAACCCAGCCTTGAAAAGATCATGGCACAAGTTTTAAGTTGGTTTCTATGACACACATGATTGAGTTCAATGTTTTCATGGATGTGATGAACATTCTGCATCGACCTCAAATTCCTTTCATTCTCCACTGCTGCTAACAACTCTTGGACATTCTTTGCTTCTTTGTGACCTAAAAAAGAATTGAACTTTGTTCAATTAAAATTAGCAACAAACAGAACAAGTAAAACCATAAAGGGGCAGGTTGTGCATCTATAGAAGTACAAGGATAGGTTCGGGAAGAGGGTTTCTAATATTTAAACATGAACGAGGTAAAAATAGGAAAACCTACCATTCAAGGATACACTGTAAATGAAACTCATGCTTACACTTGGTGACCTGGCATAAAAAATTGAAAAATGAAATAAATACATCTTTATTACAAGAGTTACTTCATATTTGTCCCAAAATCCGTTAAGTTTGATCATCGCCAAATTAACTTACAAAATATTGAACGGTACACATCAAATAGCATAGATAATTAAAAGAAAATATAAACAGTATCTTAAGGAATTGGAATCAGGCATACTGGGAAACAAGATTGCTACTAAACATAGTACGAATAATCAGCATTTTGGTAGAGACTCTGAAAAGTTAGCTAGCGTATTTAGTAGGTACTATCTTGTCCTCCCAACTAACAAAATCCATAACTTACAACGACCATATCCCCAATCATGTAATGTAGATGATTGTCATATAATTCACCAACATTCCACAGTACCATTGTCAGCTTGACTATATTGTTTATTGATCAAGTTGCATATATTGTCACAAGAGCTTATTCTGCAGTGCAGTTCTAGAATTTAATGGTCAATAGCTTAGTGACTGGAGCCATATCTTAGTCAAGCCTATGATTACTCCACTTCTGTTTTTACAATTTAGTTTCCAAACAAAGATTGATAACTAAATCACCGTCTTCAAACAAATAAATATAGCATATAAATATTAGGTAGATCACAAACAAATAAATATAGCATATAATATAACGACTTGAACGATAAAAATAATAAAGAAAAAGCGAAAAAACTTAACTTGAGCCGACTTGTAAGCTGAGAGAGTATTTTCAGCGGCTTCTTTACGCTCGGCTCCAGTCTTAAACTCCGCCAAGTAGCGGTGATAATCACCCTTCATCTTCAAGTAGAAGACTTTGGAATCACCACTGGAGGCGGATCCGACGAGTTTTGGGTCGAGAAGTTTCAAAATCCCATCACAGATGTTAGAGAGCTCTGATTCAATCTTAGATCTGTAACCTTTGATGGCTGAAACGTGACTTTCGTTGCCTCAGCTCTCCTCCTTCTGTTCAATCGACGATATGATCCTCCAGGAGGCTCGCCGGAATTCGGTACGGGTTAGAGGAAGAGAGACGGCCGAAGAGGGAGAGGGTGAAGGTTGGAAAAGGCGAAAGGAGTTGTAGGGTTCCGATATGGTAAATAGAGGCGGTGGGCAACAAATTAGTAAGCTAAACGACGTCGTATTCGTAAATTAGGGGATGCACGATGCAGTGGCAAAAAATGAATCTGCCTCTTTTTATTTAGTTAGGGGAAAAAAAAAAAAAAAAGGGGAAAAGGGTGGAGGACGATGGGCCCACAAAGTGCCTCTTTTAGTATAGTTAGGATAATGATAGTGCCTGGCTAAGCTTAGTAATTAACTCTAAACAGTTGTGTGTCCATTTATTACTTATTTTTACTCATAAGTGAAATACTCACTTATTTTCACCATGAAACTGAGCCAAACATGGACCATAATGAAATCCAATTCATAGGACCATCGGACAGTGGGATTTCCTCATACACAGGGATTCTCCTACAACTGTCTTTTCTCTATATCTATATCTACATCTATATATATGAACATAGTTCAGCCTCTGCAAATCAGAATCTCATCATACTCTTTTGTGATTCAACATCAAAATCAAAAGAGTGAGTCTCGTCACTCAAAACTAGGGTCAGGGTTTATAGTTTATCAGTTAAAATAAGCAATATGCCGGAGAAGGAAGAAGAAATGCTCCATGAAACTGATGAAGGCGATAAAAATAATGGATTGGAGATAGAAAAAGCGTTCAAGGATGTAGAGGTTCCATCATGGAAGAATCAGATAACACTGAGAGCTCTTTTTACGAGTATTATTTTGAGTTTTGTTTTCATTATTATTGTATGCAAACTCAATCTCACTACTGGCGTCATTCCTTCGCTTAACGTGGCGGCTGGCCTCCTCGGATTCGCCATCGTTAAGGCATGGACGGCTATTCTCGGAAAGTGTGGAATGCTGAAGCAGCCTTTTACCAGACAAGAAAACACCGTGATTCAAACATGTGTTGTAGCCTCTTCTGGGATTGCTTTTAGCAGTAAGTCGAAATCTTTGTTCGATTTTTAAGTCCTATTTGTTTTCGATTAGCTGATGCATATACGTTTTCTATCCATTTGATTATGTTATCAGACCCTATATAAGAAAAGACAGTCTAAAATAATGGCCATATTGCCAAAAGGAAAGAAAAACACTAACTATTGTAGAAATTAATCTTTTACCTAATTAACAAGTATTACTCGTTAGGGTTTCTGCAAATCGCCTTTTACAACAGGCAATGAACATTGCCATAGGTCTTTTGCAACGTACGTTGCGACTTCTATATTGTCGTAGTCGTAGAGCAGGCGAATATGGCAACAGACATGTATGTTGCAAAAAAACCTCAAATGCACGTTGTTGTTACCTTTTTACAACGTTCATTGCTTGCTGCCGTTAATTGTTTTAGCATCTTCTCGGGGGTATCTGTCATCAACGAAGCTATTTTTCAGTGAATTATGGATTCTATCAATGCTGCTTTGGAATTTCAACCAAAAAGATTGTGAAAAATTAACAATTTATAAATATGTTCATATTTTCAGGTGGGACAGCGAGTTACCTGTTAGGAATGAGTGCAACGATAGCGGCCCAAGCAGATGCAGGCAATACCCCAATGAATGTGAAGAAACTCTCTCTTGGCTGGATAATTGGCTTTCTTTTTGCTGTCAGCTTTGTAGGTCTATTCTCAATAGTGCCCTTAAGAAAGGTATATGCATACATATATGAAGAATTATATACATTGAAAATTACTATTATATATTCTCAATTTTAATCAATAATCTTATAATTTTCTTTGAAATTTTCTGATCAGATGATGATCTTGAAGTACAAATTGACGTATCCAAGTGGAACTGCTACTGCATACCTTATCAACAGCTTCCACACTAGTAAAGGAGCCAAGCTTGCCAAGTATATATATGATTTTAACTTCTAATTTATTTTTTCTTTCATAATTTATGCTATTAATTATAATTGAATTATCTTTCTTCGAATGCAGGAAACAAGTTATGATGTTATTCAAGTCCTTCACTTTTAGCTTTCTGTTCGCGTGTTTTCAGTGGTTTTTTGCAGCCGCTGATGGCTGTGGTTTTAGTAGCTTTCCTACATTTGGTCTCCAGGCCTTCAAACAAAAGTATGGTTGCCCTCTCATTAAGTTTTCTGTCTGGATGCTTATAATTAACCATTTATCTTATTTATGTGCTCAAATCTACTTGTTTTTGTGACCAATATACACTGTTCGTGTAGTAAAAAACTTGGTGCATATTTGGTATATTGGTTGATCTAATGGAGATTAGTAGCCTATCCTATTCTTTCTGGAAAATTAGACTTCTCTCCTTAGCTATATAGAAGTAAAGATAATAATACTTGAAGTCCAGTACAAAGACATGCTATCCTTTACTTTTAATAATTTACGGGTTGTGGTCTTGAGTTTCCAGACAATTGAATGCTCGTAAACTAATGGATGTTTGAAATAAGGATTTGATCTATTCTTCGTGCCACAGGTTCTATTTTGATTTCTCATCGACATATGTTGGTGTTGGTATGATTTGCCCTTACATGGTCAATGTGTCATTACTTGTTGGAGCCATTGTTTCATGGGCAATCATGTGGCCTCTGATTGAGTCCAAGAAAGGCAGCTGGTATAGAGCTGATCTATCTGCAAGTAGTCTTCATGGAATCCAAGGATACAGGGTAAGTCACATATATAGTGACTTGTAATGTGAACTGTACAATATTTCCTCGTCCAGTATTATGTACCAATTATATTATGACTCTAATTGTTCGACCTGTGTTGATCTCAACAGGTTTTTCTTGCCATTGCAATGATGCTTGGTGACGGTCTGTTCCATGTTGTCTACATGATCATCGTCACATCAAAAAGTTTCATAAATCGCAAGTCGGAGAAATCTGATAATGAGGGAGAAAGCACCGGAGGAGACTATGACGAAAAAACAAGAACTACATACTTCTTGAAGGACCAAATCCCAAATTATGTAGCCATAGCTGGCTACTTAGTGTTTGCAGTCATATCTATCATTGTGGTACCACTTATCTTCCACCAGCTGAAATGGTATATTGAGTGGTGTAGCATAATTTGTTTTTTCAATATTTAAATATTTGAGTTCGGATTAAACTTATGTCTATTAATGCCAAAATAAATCTAACAGGTATCACATACTGGTGGCCTATGCAATTGCTCCAGTCCTAGCCTTCTGCAATGCCTATGGATGTGGCCTAACAGATTGGTCATTGGCCTCCAACTACGGAAAAATTGCAATCCTCGTTTTCAGTGCTTGGGTTGGCCTCGATCATGGCGGGGTTCTTGCAGGCCTAGCTTCTTGTGGTGTGATGATGAGCATTGTATCAACAGCATCTGATTTAATGCAGGATTTCAAGACAGGCTATTTAACACTTTCATCACCACGTGCCATGTTCTTTAGCCAAGTTTTTGGCACTGCTATTGGGTGCTTAATGTCACCTTTGGTCTTCTGGTTCTTCTACAAAGCATACAATGTAGGCGACCCCACTGGCTCCTACCCAGCTCCCTACGCCTTGATGTACCGCGGAATAGCCCTTCTTGGAGTTGAAGGCTTCTCTTCTCTCCCCAAGAATTGCGTGGAACTGGCTATCGGATTTTTCATTGCAGCTATAGTAATCAATGTGATAATTGAGGTGCTGAAGAAGACTGAAACAAAGTACAGAACCTACAGGTTCATTCCTAGTCCAATGTGCATGGCCATTCCATTCTACTTAGGCTCGTATTTCGCCATCGATATGTGCATCGGGAGCGTGATTTTGTTCCTTTGGGGGAAGAAGAACAAGAAACAGGCTGAAGAACTTGGCCCTGCTGTTGCATCAGGCCTCATTTGTGGTGAGTCTCTGTGGGGAGTTCCTGCTGCAATTCTCGCATTGTCAGGTGTTAAAGCGCCAATTTGCATGAAGTTTTTGTCTGCCAAAGCAAATGACAAGGTTGATGGTTTTCTAGGAGGCTGATTCTTTGGTTGGATCAAGGAAATTTATGTTTTCTTTTGTACTTAAGAATCTTTGTTTTTTAAAGTTCCCTGCTACATTGTTTATAATTTTGAAGTGTTCTTTTACATTTGGTTTCGAATCTACATTAGGGTTTTGATTGATAGGAGATTTGCCATTAATTCATTATTCCCATGTTTATGATGAACGTTTTACTTATTTATCTCTTATTGTTATTTCATCGTTTGCATGGTGACTTATTGTGCCTGTTTGATTTAATTAGAAAAGTTGATAAAAATTTAAATCAAAATCGACAATTAATTTTAATAATATATTTTATAAAATCTAATAAGGAATGGCAGTATTTTTTCAATGCAAGCATCTTTTCTTGACACCATACGGTTAAATTAAGTTTCATTTCTAATAAATTTAAGCACGATTGTTTCGATCTTTTCTTGTTAAAGTCATTTGTCCACAACTAGGTTAACAAGTTAACTTTACAAACCTTTTTACGTCAAGTCATGTGTCCAGAGTCACGCCTAACAATTTATTAGATGATAGCATACACAATTTTACGATAATAGTGAGATTACTCATAGAATAGTTTTGGCGTTGAGAGATTGACTAAAGAAGAATAATTTTGCATTACTTTCTTCCCTATAGGCAATCAATAGACCTTGTATAATGTTTGTTAAATTAATGATATAAAGCAAACCATGGTAGGTACTAAAAAGGGCCCAAAATTTGCAGGGGCAACAATTTCTCAGCCTATATCCATTAATCTAGTAAGGAAAAAGCAGTGTATAGCTCTTTTCTGTTGCTGCATATTTCCTTCTCTCCAGTTATTTGGGGAGTTAAAATGGAGGGAATTAGCACTCAACTCCACATGATGTGCCCCTCTTCAAGATAATAAAGCCGCAATCTTGCCTATCCTGCCATAGAACAAAGATAGCAACCAATTATTTGGGGAGTTAAAATGGAGGGCATTAGCACTCAACTCCACATGATGTGCCACTTTTCAAGATAATAAAGCTGCAATCTTGCCTATTCCTGCCCTAGAACAAAGATAGCAACCAATGGGATTAGAACCTGAAGCCCAATTCCTAGTAGACAATATAATTAAATAAGAGTTAATCTACTTGTACAAAATTGGGTTACAAAAATTGTTGACAAAATATATGTCAGCAAGATCTGGCCAATGATTTTCAAAAAACTGGCCCAGATCTTGCCGACACATATTTTGTCAACCATTTTGTAACCCAAATTTGTACACATAGCATTGCTCATTAAATAAAAGCACAGTTCAAACTAAATATCCAACAGACGCTTCTCTTTATGACCACCCACTTTTGATTGAACTGAACTCATTCTTTAACAATCAGCCTTATACCTATTACTGCAGAAATAATGGGTCGAGAAATTCTTCATTTAACAAGGAAACCCAAAAGCTAATAAGAACCGAAGGATATCTATCGAAGCATGGCAGGGCTGACTAGTCTTTAAGAACCTTCAACAACCCATTACGGGATATTCACATTGGCAGGAGAGTGAAGATGAGCACTATTATCAGTTAAATCTCAAGTCAAGTTACATAGCACCTGGTTCTAAAAAGACATGCTTCAAGCACATAAAGAGAGTAAAAATTTCACTAAAATGCATCATTTGTGGGCCAAGACAAGCTATTCTTAGAAATGGGTTGCTAAATTTTATACAGGATGTTCACTAATGTACAATGTTAGACTCCAATAAACAATTGAAATATTACGTAATTCAAGTTATGACATAGACTATTTTCAAAATTATTATCCATCCGAGGTGTTTACAGGTGGGATTGGGTCTGAGTAAGGCTAGGGGAGTTACTTGATCTGTAGTGAGTACATAAATATTTTTCCTACCTTGCTTTTCCCCAAGAAACCTCATATAAATATATATAGAAGGTTTTCTTCACCTCCTCATCTAGAGGGAGCTTATCTGAGTGCATAGTCCCAAAAAGGAGGACCCCTTGTGGTAAGCTCGCCTACAACATGAAATCATGCTTCGTTACCAATAAATTTGAGACCAGCTAAATGAATCCTTTCTCATCCTTCCATTCATTTCTACTCAATGATCTCAACAACTATATACTAGGAAACTTCAACTTGTCATGTTAGTTTTAGTCCACCCTTTCCTCTTCTAGTCCGCATATAAACATTTTTAGCCTCAGTTTAGAAAATAAAGAGAACTGGAATCACGGTCAACTGACAGACCTTCAAACTTAACCACCAGCATAATTTAAAAGATGAATTACTGGCTAAAACTTATGCTTTGAATGTCATTCTTCCAAAGGGAAAGGAAAATAAAAACCCCAAATGGAGAGGTAACCCATTTTCACACGTAGAGAATACAGATATTGGTAATAATAAGTTATCATAATGGAATTGCACAGTTGAGGGTCAAGCATGGGTAGGCCTTTTAGAATACCCTTCAATGTTCAACATGTAGAATTGTGTTTCTATTATAGCAAGAGGAACTTGGTTCAGCTATGCATGTAAATCATTTTCACCAATAGCAACCTACCTCACAAAGAATAATGAGAGAAGAAAACAATTTAAAAATAATTTCCACTGCATGCATTTGGATAAAAGAAAAGCACCCAAGAGAAATTCAGGATTCAATAATTTACTGAAGTAGAACATAATGGCACCTCTTCAGCAATTTCACACGACCTATATCACGTCAAGGATTGAATAAACCAGAGCCTCCCATATTCATAGCTACAAGGACTGAGATACTTGTAATCACAGCAAGCCAAAATAAGGCTGATCCTGCATTAGAGGTATCATTAGTGACATCTGAATAAAGAAGAAAAATCTGAAGAGTAAAATTAATTAAAATTACGTAGTATATGATTGATTATTCACAGAAATACCTCTAGAACTACCAGAATCACTTTCTGAAACTTCCTGGCTGGATCCAGCAGACAATTTCAGTGCTGTCTCAGTATTAGCACCTGCATCTAGAGACTTGGTATTCACTGTTTCTGATGTCACTATCCCTCGGAATTCCTCACTTACAATTAAAGCTGCTAGAACATCCATGAAAGATTCTGCATCTGTTCCAATCGAGTAATCCTTCCCACTCTGCTCAGATGTTGAAGCATCCGATACATCAGAAAACTCATCATCTGAAGCATCTGTATCCGTAGATCTTTTTTCTGTTCTTTCATCTTCTTCATCCTCCACATATGCTTTATATGTCAACCGCAGTAGGATTTCTCCAGCAGTTCCTTTTCCAAACAGGGACCACCCTCCTCGTAGTACCACAATCCTGTCTGTTGGAACAGTATCTTTCAGAGATCCAAGGTCAACCTGGAAACAGTACTTAATCAGGTGGTTGTATTTTTTAGAGTCATAACATCCTTTTTGTGGGTTCTTGACAAGTTCAGTTGCATAATGTTCATATAATCTAATGAAAAAAACACGTTCTTCAAAAATTCGAACCACAATTTGGAGACCTGAATAAACCTTTAACAGCTAGTATATTTGAAAGAAAACTACATTCCTTGAACACTCCAAAAGAAAGAAGCGATGCAAACTCAATAACAGAAAAGCAAAGAAAATGAAAACCATGACAAGTGACATCACATTATTTGTTGAAATACTATTTCAAATATATATTCCAAGTAAAGAAGGAAACCTGTTTCCCCCTTCTTGATTACTAATCCCTAAGAAAATTTCCTGCAAGTGCAAATAGCATTTTGGGTCTCTAAAGTGTTTTAAAGATGAAACACCAAACACTTTTGTTTTACAGTGATGAGATCTCAGAAACTGGAGGAATATTTTCGATAAATTATTTGGTGAAGGCATAGTGTGGATATTGGTAGATAGGAATGTTATTATAGTAGATGAAATCTGTTTTTGTGAGTGATGGAGGCTATGAAGCGGATGAAGATGAGAAATGCAATTGGTCCGCATGCAATTCTGACCAAAGAACTCAAGTGTTTGGGCGAGGTGGATATTATAAATTGGATGAAATTGTTTAATGTCTAATGATATCTCAGAGTGAAAGATGCAGGAAAGCCTATGATAGGTTGGCTCAGGGAAATGCTAAAGTGAGAGTTTAGAGACATAATTTCTACTAAACATAACAATATTGTTAAGGATGTGTATGATGGAGCAGTCATGAGCGCAAGTTGCGGTGGCGATAATACTAGAGAGTTCCCTTTGAATATAAGGTCTCATCAAGGTACTATTTCAGGTCCTAGTCTTTTCAGTTTAGTCATAAGTCCTTAACTATTTGCATTTCATCTAACCTTAAATATTGAAGACATAATTTGGGACCTCTTCGGGGCACATTTCTATCTGAACACCAATTTTTCAACTTAATACCTAAATATTTGGGCCAATATAGAAGGGAAGATATTAAATTTGGAGCAGGGGGATAAATTTAAATATCAACAAGTTACAACTTGCATACATTATATAACAGAAACAACTGGACTGTTAGGAAGGATCACATAGTATGATCTTCATATAAACCAATAGATGAGGGGTATCATTTGCCAATTTAAGAGATCTTACCTCGCCGGTACCGACAATCAAATCCGCAAATCCAAGAGAATCCTTTACTTCAATATATAATTTCTCTTTCCTAGGGTTAGCAACTAACATGTGAAAATCCTGTGAAGGGGGAAAATTGCATTATAGTTGGCAGCACACACATAATTTCTGACAATAATACATTAATTGAACAGTTCTTTATTAGTACTGTAGTCTCAGGAGACGGTTGGATGTAGAAGAAGAGCTCACCTGATTCCAGATTGGCTCACCAGGAGGCCCAATGACAGTAGTTTGGCTGTTTCTTTTACTACGTATTACTTGATCTCCCAATCTCAGAACAACATATGGATCTGTTTTGCCTGAATATGGAACGACAGCAATTGTCATATAGACATACAGAATTATATTATTAGGTAAGGAACAAAGAACATTTAAGAGAATCAGCAAGCAGCACTTGCAGACAAGCTAATTCCAACTTATGCAAAGAACAGAGAAATGTTCTACTCAAAGTGGGTATTCAAATATGATATTTAGAAGCCACAATGTAGAGGAAAAATGCATACCATAGAAAATATAAGTGAGTTTCCTTGCATCTAGAAGAGTCACTGACAATTCTCCGGCAAAGTCATTATTTCCCTCTTGAATTTCTCCAGATCTCAAATCAACTGGAATAGGTCCAACAGCTTTTCCCTTCTGAAAATCTAGAACAATCTTATTTGGGCGCACGAATAACCGAGGTAAATCCTCAGTGAGAAGTTTTGTCAAAAACCTGGAAAGCTAAAATTACTTAGTTCAGATTAAGAGAGTTAAATTTGAAATTAATAACAAACTGACATGGTAATAACTAAGGAAGCACTACAAGTAAAACAAAAAGCCTGCACTACAGAAACTCTGAACTGCTGACAGAAAGTACAGAAAATCAAGGTACAAGGGATTCATTTTTCTGGAGTTACATAGTAGCAAGTTCATATAAGTTTACAATTTCATCCTAAAAGATACGATAACTATACATGCTATCAAAACATAATTCAGAAAAATGACGCGCTTGTGCACACGGGTAAGATAGAACAAATTTCGGGTGCAGTAAGGATAATGAGATTCACAGAATTCGTAGCCAAAACAATTGCAGAGGAAGCTACATGTTTCACAACAATTTTTGCAGTTCACTTTCCCTCAATTAGAAGCATGACATAAAATAGAGGGAACGAAAAAAATTTCCTCGATCTTTATTCTTAGAGAGGCATATCTCTTGGATCTCACAATTCCTCCCTCAAATTTTACAGTTAACAAAAAATTAGTCTCAACGTTTCCCAAGACATTGTTTATCTAATCTTGCTTCAGAGGAGAACATAATTTTTAACACCTATGATCAATTTTTTTAAAAGATGACAATGGACTGATATTTACAAATCAAAGAGCAAAAAACTGCAGTCGGAAAGTAGAGCAAGAGAATGTCTTGAATCATCATTAGGTTTATCACATTAAAAAGCAATATTCTTTAAACTCTCAATATAAATTATTACGAATAAACAAAATTAAATGACTCAATAAACTAGAATAGAAACAAAGAAAAATTACAGTTACAGCACCGAGGGACAAATTCAACAAATCTTAAATAACAGCCAGGGAAAAAAACCACTTACTTTGAGAGGACAGGAATTGCTGATGTTGCCAAAAACAACATGAAAAAGGAAAACATTAAGAAACAAAAGTTAGCATCGCGTGGGCTAAACAAATCCAATCAATCTTGTCAATCACGAGAATTATACGAAAATATACAGTGAGTAGAAAGTTGACCAAAATTATATACTAATCAATCTCAATAGGTTAGCCAGATTCATTGGACATCATTAATTATATGTACAAACTTGTTAATAATTAAAACTTACAGGTGAGAAAACATATCTTTAACACATTTATACCATTATTGAAGAAAGTCGATTACAAACTTTCAAATTTTAACCCTCTGTTATACGTCCTGTCCCTCGTAATTTTTACTAGAGGAAGAATTGACCAGATGTATATGATACTGAATAAATAAAACCGGAGAAGAAATTGAAGTTGCAGAAGGACCTATTCATAATAATCACATCAGAACACTATGGTGACACCCTTCCCAAGCCTACTCAATCCTTCCTGACCTATCATTGTTGGAGTCTTTGGATATGATGTCCTCACCTTTCCTCTCGTCAAAATGAAGAGGAAATAACCCACAATCACTTCAAAGTTGTGGGTAATCCTGCCCAACCACCATACACAAAAGTAGGAAGAACAAATCTTACCAACATGACTAAAACATTATATACTTTTGTGATTATTTGTTTCTCATAAATATACATATGCAGGTGAAATCAGGGTTTGGAGGTGAGGTAGCAGCAAAGACATATAAGTGCATACATGCACGAGTTTACAGTAATCACAAACGAGGAAAAGATGGTAAGAAAAAATATCTTGGAAAACATATAGAAAACAAATTTAAAAATCCTACCTACTCTATAGGCTGTGTTAAAATAAAGTTCACTGAGGTCAATACAAAATTGCACTTGTTTGGACAATTGCAATAATCAGTGATCAGAATGGTCTGAATTGTTAGAAGAAGGTTTGATCTTAACATAGCTGACAAACAAGTAAACGTGTAACCTTGGCCAGTTTGGACCAAGATCAGTTGAACTGCTCAAATTAGTCCATACTCCATAGACCGCACTAGTTTTCAAATAATGGAATCTCCTAACGAGAATTGGAAAATGCGGAAACTAAACTAAACTTAGAAAATTGTTTCTCAGTAATCTATCAACTTCTTGCTAATATTTCCCTCAATTCTTCAAGCAAGTTAAATAAAATTATAATTTTATTACATAAAGCCACTCCTAACATCATGCAGAAACCATTCATTTTAGCAGATTTTAAATATGGACCATTTATCATAAAGTTCAAGTGCGCTTTTGAATCACCAGGGAGCTGTTACAAACATCATCCATAGGGAGTCACGTCACATAAACAATAGAACAGTTATCTAAGACCCTGTTCGATTGCCATTATTTGGGATATACAATGTTTTGATTAGTGAATTTTTGGCAGAATGCGTGGTTAAAAAGTAAGAAATGTTTTTGGTTTACATACAAAATATCTTATTGTGTGAATATGTGTTTGAAAATGAATATAAAAAAGTTTTAAAATAAAGGATGTTATACAGCTAATTCTACACGCTATAATTTCTTATAACCAGAACATGAAACTTCATTAGCAAGAATGTTGGAAATCACTGATATAGAGCTTAGACAAACGACGTTATGATACTAAACATAACAGGGCAACAGCAAACACCAACATAATGTGCATGACAAAAGAAACTGATAAATGATTTCTCCAAGCTACCATTTTAACATATTAGTTATTCCTCTCACGCTTTCAGAGACTCAGTCATCAAATAGGGAATAGAGATAATTGATTCAATCCTTTTCATTTTGAACAAACTGACACTTATTTCCTCCCAGATCCAGCCATAAGGAGTGACATTGCATGGAAGTGATTAAAGCAAACCAAAACCCTTTGACAAGTTCAATAATTACTGTGGCAAGTGCTTTCTCATGAACCTCAATTCTGCTCTTCCAATTCTTTTGCAAATACACTCAGTTTCCGACGTTCCGTTATTCAGAAATGTGTAGAAATAAATCGTGCAAGATATGAAATTATTACATACCCATTAGATTGAATAAGCGAAATGGTGACAATTGGAATGTTGTCTTGGGAAGAGAAACAAATGCCCAGGAAAGAGCTCCCACCCATGGTTCTGATGGAATTAATCGCAATTTGACCCACAGTTCTCCATCAATGTCAAAGTCTCGCACACCCACTGGCACGACGATGGGGAGAATGCTGAATTTGAGTGACAGCATTAAAAGCATTCGTGCACCACCAGTGTAGCGGAGGCCTATCTGGTATCTTGGTAGCAGAAAAAAATATCACCATTAAGTTAAATGCAACTCTGAAGTCAAGACAAACTATTTATTTTGAATTATGAGACAGTGAATACCATTCAAATTTTGTGAATATATGGCAGTGAGAAATGGCACATTGAATAAAACAACAACGTAGAAGTAACCAAAATCTGTAGTGAAAAGCTATGTTATTTGTTTAGCATGATTTGGGATTAAAAAAGAACTGCTTGGACATATATCATTATATCAATTTCCTATATCCAAATCTTATTTTCTCTGTCGTCTGGACATCTGTTGCTGTTCTTGGTTTTAACTTGTACCATATTTGAACCTCGTCTTGGCAGGTATAGTTAAAAAAAATTTAAGATCGTACACGTTCCATTACAAAATTCAATACGCCTTGTTAGCACACTAGTTCATTCTAACTCAAGCTTCACTGTACTTTTGAGTTTGTTTTAGAAGTACATAGAATCATCATCAATATAGAAGCCATAATATTTGTCACTCTTGAAGATCTTAACTTTTGGCAATTCAAAATTGAAAGGTTAAATTCACATCTATAGTAAGTGGTAACACATGACAGTGATACACATGCTTGAAGATTATGCTACAAAGCAGAAGCAAATTTTCAAGCATTGCCAAAAATTATCTACAAAAATGTTTCCGTTCCTTTGGCAGTCTAGGATTTTGTCTACTGGAAAACCTTTGCAAAATTCAATCCCATGTTCAATCTAAATTAGCAAGCTCCAATTACGAAGGCAAGAAAAACCATATGTTTAGCTGAAATTTTTCTTGAAAATGAATTAAACAACGTCGCAATAGAAAAGACTCACTGTAAATCATTGATCCTCCGAGAAGTTCGACGTTCAACGCTCCTAACGGACAAGGGCTCATCCCCCAAAGAAAACTGCTTAATCTCCACCCTCTGCACATAATCTGGCTTCTTGAGATCGTCAATGACTGGCTGCAGCGAGCCAATGATCCAATTCTCAATTCCAGCCCTGTAGACTTTCCATAGCTTCCCCAGCACCATGTTCACCCACTCCACAGACTCTTTCCTCTGCAAATCCTTTTCAAGAAACATGGATAGGTTGGCAGGCAACTGTGGCCAACTCCCAGGCTTACTGGTAATATTCGTGTTCCTCTTCCGGGAGGTCCATAGCTTGTCAAAAACAACCCCTATTAGAAAGAAGAAAGCAAAGAGGCCAACAATGTTGCGGTTTATCTGAGGAGGTGTTGGGATTGGGTGTATCGCCCCCAGCTGAGTTCTCAGCTTATCTACAATGGGGTCTTCTGCAAAACTGGAACTGTAATAATTACCATTTTTATTACTACTACTACTACCTGTAGCTTCATTGGATGAATTGTAATCGAATTCATCACCGGAAAATCGCTTCAAGACTATGTTTTTAGCTCCACGTCTGGTAGCCAAGTTATTGGGATCTATTTTGAAGTGGGATTGGGTATTCCCACCATTGATGCAAGCTTGAGCCTGGAGGATTGCCCATCTCACATTTTTTATTATTCTTTTTTTCGGGGTTATGATGTTTCTGTGTCGATGATGGTCATGATAGCAGCTATTATTATCACTACAGGAGTAGAAGCTGCGTGGGGGACGGAGAGATGTGGAAGAAAAAGCCAACAACAGCTTTTTCTGTGAAAAATCACAGCAAAGGGGTTTAGTATTTGAATTCGATTGCAAAATCATTAAATTACGAGAACCCAATAAGCAAAACACCAATGGGACGAAGAATCGAGTTGACTGCCGCAACCCTTATACAGATAAAAAGATAATCGATTCGAAAACATGAATTCCGAAATACGAGAAACTATGTAAGAAATCTCAAATGAGGAAGAAAGAAATTCAATTAAACGAAGACATAGCCCACAGTTGAGCTAAATGTTGATTGTAGTTCACGAATTTTGATTGCGGGAGGATCAAATTGCAAGAGGCGAGGGTTCTGGAGCCTCAAAAAATTGGGGAAAAAAATTTAGAAATTTAAGATCGACAGATGTGCAAACGACGTGGACAAATTTATATTTGCCAGAAAAAACTTTTGGTGGTCTTTCTTAATTGATGGTAGAAATAAGAAACGTGGTCCATGTGGGTCGGAGCCGGCCATAGTCAACTTTTCTACACGCTACTACCTAGGTTCAACAACGCGTTGTGCATAGAAAGGACTTGTTTAGTAGCCTTAAAAGTTGAGATTAATCCATATTTTTTTATCAATTTTTTTAACGACATATTTTATCAAATTTTATCAAAATTTGTTAGTATTTTTTTTTTCAAAAAATCTGTCAAACAACCTCTAAATTTGATCCAACGTCTGGGGGATAATTACCCAAATAGTCACTGAACTTTGACCAAAGTTTCCACCAAGTCACTGAACTTTAAAAATTACGTGGTTAGTTACTAAACTTTCGAAAAATCACCTCATTGGCCACTGAACTTTAAAAATCATCTCATTAGTCACTAAACTTTACAAAACGTTTCCCAAATGGTCACTGAACCTAGTGACTAACTGTGAAACTTTTTGCAAAGTTCAGTGACTAATAAGATGATTTTTAAAGTTCAGTGATCAATAGGGTGATTTTTCGAAAGTTCAGTGACTTGGTAGAAACTTTTGGTAAAGTTCAGTGACTATTGAGGTAATTAATCCCAACGTCTGGCTAAGTTCAATATATATGTCACGTTGACATTGAGAATTCAAATAGAGCTTTGCTTGAAAAACTTTTGTTTTTTATTATAAGAAATATTTAAAATTGAGATAATCCTCGTATTAAGCTAATTAAAAGAGTAGTTGTGTTGATCACTCGTAATTGCATGCTATGCGATTATTTTGATTCTATTTTAATTATTTAGGGTGTATTTGAGCCACATTATTTTGGAAGAATTATTCTGGATTAGTAGATTGATGAATAATGTGTGGTTGAAAAAAAAAAGGAAAAGTTTTTGATGTAATGGAAAATATTATTTTATTAAAAATGTGTGATTAAAAAAGAGTAGAAAAATGAACATGAAAATTTTAGGACGTGTTCGGTTTAGCTCGAAATTCAATTCAAATTGAAAATAGCCGTTATTATGTCCCACTCGTCTAATAAAATTCAACAATAACGATTAATTTTTCAATTTTAATATCTACCAAACACACTCTTAATGTGTAACAAACGAAGGCTTATTGCTAAATTGAGTGAATATGTAACTAAATTTGTGTAAAATATAATTAATTATAAGTAAAACCCCAACTTGGATGTGTTTGGTATAAAATGAGCTTAATTAGAGTTGATTTACGGTAATTGATAAACCGGATTGTATTTGTCAAATTGGAAGCACTAAAGGAGTAGTCGGAGGCGATGCAAAAGTTCTAGGAGTTAAATTCAATTCTTAGAAAGTATGGGGACTAAATTACAAACTTTTAAAACTTGAGATGGACTAATTTCAAATGATTATTAAGTTTCAAGGACCAATCTTGAAGATGTTGAAAATTTTGACATTAAAATTAAAGTTTAGGTTGTGAAAGATTAAAGTTGGACGGAAATTTGAAGAAAGTTCCAAGGCTGCACGAAAAAAGGTTGAATTGGTGAACACTTGATTGAAGCTAGAAGGAAAAAAATAAAGTCTTCACATTAGTTAATTAGTTAATTTTCTATATAGATATTAGATTGTTAATATAAAACTCCACCACAAATCTTGTTATTTAATTAAAGTTCGCGTTAATTAAAAATTAGATTAAGTACTTAGTACTTATGAAAGATATTTTACTCATTCTTTATTATTTGATTAGCGAGCAATTACTTAAATAATACGTGTAGTTATTTTAGAGGCTCTGGATGTCTTCTGTTTTTCGTTCATACAATAAGAGTGGCCTTCGTTAAAAGTTCAAGTTAGTGTGACTTTTTTTATTTTTAAGTACCAAAATAAAAAGTAAATTTACTTAAAAGTAAATTGGTAGGTATTAATCAAATGTATTAATTCTTTATCCTTTAGAAATTAGTCAACAATTGATCGAACATTTAATTATTGGTCAACTGACGGTCAAATTAACGGTTTCTGTCAATTTGGATCCCGGGTGCAAATTGTTTAAGGTTTGGCACCGTGGGTGGCACAAATGAAATGTTTGAAAAAAGTCTGCAAAAAAAAATGAAATATTTGGTATCGTGATTGCAATTTTCCCTTTAAATTATTCGTGAATTGTAGGGGATTCATCTTTCTTTTGGAGGTCAGGAGTCACGCTCCCCTCTCTACACAAATCGTTCGATCAAGGCACATTAATTTGGAGACTAGAATTGAACTCGAACTCCACCAATTACATGGTTTATTTATTTATTTATTTATTATGCCTGATTTTGGGACCTAACATAACACTATAAATAGGATTTCTAGATTTATTTATTTTTCATTCATTGTTAGGGTTGACATTTCAAAGATTCTTGGAGATTAAATTTGAGAGAAAAAATGTAAAGCAAGAAGCTGGGTTTTGACTTTTGAGTAATTTATTGAAGAAGGATGTTTCAACCTTACCACAAGAATGTCATTCAAGTTCCTCTTTTCTTCAAAAATTCGACGATGTAATTGTATTTTTCTCCTTGTTAATGAATTCATAGTTATGATGAACGATATAACTTTAAATCAAACCCTTGATTTTAGAAGATATTGTTTCTAATTGTTGATATGTGTCATTTTTTTTATTGTGCTTGATTCAATTAATTTTTTAGCCAATAATTAATTAATTTGATAACAATAACAAGTCAAGTGGTGAGTTTTTTATTTAGACAAAATATTAGAAACCGATAATTTAGTTAGGAGATAGGGAATAAATTTTGGAATTGTTGGCGATCATTACATGGGACTTTTGGTGGATCAATGAAACTAATTAGGTTAAATTTGTTGTATTGTATTTCTACGTATATGGACTAGCATTTACATTTTGGCAATTGGGCCCATAATGGGATGGCCATTTTTAATTAACACATATGGAGGTCCCTACTCTCATCTCATTGATATAGAGTTGGCACGTTGAATTCTATATAGTGGAAATTACGCCATACCCTCTTTTGGAGATCCAAATTTTAAAATCAGATTTCATGTTTTTATTTTCAAAAATCAGATATTTTAGATATAAATACATATTTTTTATATTTAATTAAATATTAATAATAATATTATAAAAATTAATTTATATATACCCACCACACCCCTAAAATTATTTATCAAACCCTAACTCTCTCATCCAGAATTTGAAACCACTACCGCCTCCGCCTAGCCCCCGTCTCTCTCATCACTCGCTGTAGCAACCCAATTGTCGGACCGCCATTGTTACGATGGCGATTTGTAGGTTGTAGTCGCCCGCTGCGATTTGCTCTCGACAGTCGCCCATCGATTTGCACTCCAGCAGTCATCTTCTCTCCTCTCCCTGGTTGCTAAGTTCGTCGTTGCTCTATCATCGTCAACCAGTGGTGGGTGCAGTTCGGTGCGTTGGGTTTGAGTTTGATGTCTTCGATGGTTTGTGTGGCCGATGGTTGCTGTTGTGGTGTGGTGCCAAATTTTTGGTTTTTGTTTCCAATTGTGGTTTTCATATCATGAGGTGGTGGCAGTGTGGCGGCAAGGTGGTCCTGGATTTTGTTTTTGTTTCCGTTTGTGGTTTTCAAATCGTGACGTAGTGGTGACATGGCGGAGGCAGCAGTGAGGTGATGATGGTTGTCAGGTGTTGGCGGTTCTGTATCTATGTTTTGGTATATTTAGCTGTGGTCGTGGTGGTTTCTAGCCGCGGTGGAGTGGTTGTGGTCGTGGTGGTTTCTAGCCGCGGTGGAGGTGGATGATGGTGGTGGATCTGGTGGTTGCATGGGTACTGTTGGTGTAGCAGTGGCGGTGGACGGTGGTGGTGATGCTGTTAGAGACAGCGTTGAACCGGTGGTCACAATTGTTGACGGTGGTCATAGATTAGACTAGCTGTGATCGCATAATATGTGACCGATAAACAAATTGTAACCTATAAAATTTTTGAAATGTCACCTCGAAATAATTCGTGACGTATAAATTTTTTTATTTATGACCATTTGAAAACAACTCGTGACTATTAACAAAAATATTAGATATGAGCCTTATCATATCATCAATCATTATAAACAAAGAACCATGCGTTGTGACTTATGACCTAGCAAGGGTGGTGGGGGTGGGTGGGTTAATTATATATATATATATATATATATATATATATATATATATAACCCATATATATATTTATATATATAAATATATATATGTGTATGTATAGGTCAAAAAATCTTATTTTTGAAATGTAAAAGATGTTTTTTTATTTTTGAAATAGGATGATGTAGGACGAGTTAAGAATTTTGTGTTAATTATAATTAAGAAGCTTAATGGCAAAAGAAGAAGCTAGAAGAAGGAGGAAGAAGAAGAGAAAGCTAAGAAGAAGGGGAGGGAGAGGGGAGAAAACGACTGCAAGCCAATCTTAATTCATCATATTCATCAACTGTTTAAAATACAACGAAAATTCAATAAATAGTAAAAATCTAAAAACCTAACGAGTTTGGGCCAACCCGTTATTACAAGCTCAATAATAGGAAAAATGAATAATAAAGTCTAGTAACAATAAAAGTCTAATAATAATAAAATAAATCTCAACTGATAAAACTCAATAACAAAAAAATTTAGTATCGGCGATGTCCGCATCATAGGGTAAATTTAAAGTAGGATTTATGAATTTTTCCCTTATATATATATATATATATATATATATATATATATACACACACACACTATCAAACCCTTTTACCTCTAATGGTATGTGTGGTAAGATCGGTTTCTCAGGGTTAAAGGGATAGAGAGTATTCCCCTCCATACAAAAAGATTTCTTCATCTTTTGCAGCTTACACACGAAAATGGAAGCTCAATCACAAGCTATTAGATATATGATTTATTTTAGTATTGTTGTATGCATGTTGTGAAAGTTGAGAAGAGAATAATTGAATTTACTCGAATGTTTCAATTATTTTACAAAAGTTAATTTGAATATATCGCATGAATATTTGTCATTGTTGACCTCGAAAAATGGATCCAACGTAGCCAACAGAATAAAGGTCTTCAAGTCAGCTCTACCATGCACACGTGGCACAACGTCATCCCGTCATGGATGTTGACCTTGAAAAAGGGCTCCGACGTGGCCAACAGAACACGGGTCTTCAAGTCACCTCCACCATGCACACGTGGCACAACGTCAGCCACCCGAGGCTTTTCCCAATGGGGTTGGGAGCGGCCGCGAGCACTCCGACGGTCAAGTCAGCTCAAGATTCGAGCGAAAGAGATTCACCGGCGGTGAGATACTCACCGGAGAAGTAGTTATCTAGGGGTCAAAAAGGGGTACCAACGTATGGGGGGAGAAAGTTATTACCAAAGTATATGTTGTGCATAAATGAATGAGGTTTCAATCCCTCTTTTGGCACAAAGAGGGGATATTTATACTAAGGATGGGGAGAGGTGAGCCGTTGGATGAAGA
>CAIGRO010092163.1:0-16004 GCA_903798355.1 Fraxinus baroniana | reverse complement strand
TCAGTGATCCATATCAATAATTCATTTACTTCAAGTAGTTTGTCTGCATAAAGAAAATGATATATAAATCACCAACTATTTGATTTAATCATCAACTGCTTGAACACAATTATGAAAATAAAATTTGTATAGTTCTTAAATAGATGCATAAATGTGTACCTAATTTAGAAGTGCTGCACCGGCGTAGCTGTTAAAAATGGAAATTGCTTAGGGTTTCAGGAGAGAGAAATGGTCTTAGAATTTTATTTCGTTTGAAAACTTTAAATTTAATGAGCAAATTCAAATAGTCATGTAGTCATATCAATTATTAAGATATAATTATGACGGAGGTCCATATTCTTTAAAAAAACTGCAAATGGATCTCAAACTCCATTATTTCTTGTCTTTAAAATGGGCTAACGAGCTTTAAAATGTTTTGGGCTTTAAAATTAAAATTATGAAACGATCTGATTTTATTTAATTAAATTGTTAATTTACTTAGAAAAAATAAAATAATTTAATTAATTCAATAAAAAAAATAAAAAATTATTTAGTTTCGGATCTTATTCGGTGTTTCGGTTCTTGGTTTAGACCCGAGATCCGACCCAAACCCATCGGTTCTCGATTCTGGTACCCGTTCTGATATTTCAATTATGAAGAACCGCTCGGTTCGGGTTCAGATTCTGTCCGATTCGATTCAGTTTGGAACTTTTGTCCAGCCCTAGTTGTTGGTTAGTTCTTAAATAGATGCATAAATGTGTACCTAATTTAGAAGTGCTGCACCAGCGTAGCTGTTAAAAATGGAAATTGCTTAGGGTTTCAGGAGAGAGAAATGGTCTTAGAATTTTATTTCATTTGAAAACTTTAAATTTAATGAGCAAATTCAAATAGTCATGTAGTCATATCAATTATTAAGATATAATTATGTCGGATGTCCATATTCTTTAAAAAAACTACAAATGGATCTCAAACTCCATTATTTTTTGTCTTTAAAATGGGCTAACGAGCTTTAAAATGTTTTGGGTTTTAAAATTAAAATTATGAAACGGTCTGATTTATTTAATTAAATTGTTAATTTATTTAGAAAAAATAAAATAATTTAATTAATTCAATAAAAAAAATAAAAAATTATTTAGTTTCGGATCTTATTCGGTGTTTCGGTTCTTGGTTTAGACCCGAGATCCGACCCAAACACATCGGTTCTCGATTCTGGTACCCGTTCTAGTATTTAAATTATGAAGAACCGCTCGGTTCGGGTTCGGATTCTGTCCGATTCGATTCAGTTTGGGACTTTTGTCCAGCCCTAGTTGTTGGCTACATTGCTGTTTGACTTAATTGTATTCTATTTATTCCAATTTCTATTATATACCCACCGTGGTGCATTTTTTTACTTTGAAGGATATTTTCTGGTTAGCAGGTATGTTAGCAGTAATGTTTTTGGTTGAATTGTATGTCTTTTTGCTTCTATGTTCAGCTTCTGGTACGGAGATTTTAAAGTTGATGTATGATTTTCGATTGAACTTCTTATTGTATTAATATTTGTGTAGGTCATTATTGCTCTGGCTAGCAGTATTTTTCAATTCTATTCATTATGGTTGTGTTTGACACCATTTTGGAGAAAAAATTGATTTGGAATAGTGATTGATAGAAGAATGTGTTATTAAAAAATAAGGAGAATTTTCGTGTTTATGTGTAATATTATTTTATTGATAGAATGTGTGGTTGAAATGAAGAAAATGGAAAAAAAATAAGAATGAGAATGAGAAAAAAATAAATGTCAAACAAGGGCTATGTCTGCTTATGAGCTCAAGGATTTTTACTTTTGTCTTTTCATTTCACTTCTTAACTTTACGTGGGCTATGCAATTTTAGGACTACTAGATGTCAAATATATTAATCTCGTTTCTCTTAAATGCATAGGCTATTATTCTTATCTGACAGTGGTAAAGATTGTTTGTTGAAGTAGTGAAATGTTTTAATCTAGCGAAGCAATACAACTTGAGCTAGCCTAATATGCTATTACGATTTATTTTTAGAAATTCAGTAGGAGGATGATGATAGAAAGCTTGAGTAAGGAGACATTTCATGGTTAGACATCCATATCTGATAATTAAATTTGAATTATCTGGTGAAGCAAAATTAGTTGAGCTGTATCATAATTACCTCTTTGTGGATCCTAGATCAATAAGGCCTTTACATATTAGACAAAATGGGTTGTTTAATGAGACTAGATACACGAAGCTAAACTTAATTATTATTGCTCTATAATTGTCATATTGAATTATTTGAGACTCTCCTTGATACTGGGGAAAAAATATAACATTGTTTGTTGCTGCTGAAAATTACAATGTTTTGATTTATTTGAAAAAAAATAAAAAATTGCTGCGAGGTCTGTGTTGAATATGCCGATTTCTTTTCTTTTTATAATTGACAGAATTACAACATAAAATTGGATGAGATTTTGTTATTGCAACTTCCTAAAATCATTTTTTTCTTTTGTATATCAGTATGGAATAGCGTAATATATCTAAAAATGTGTCAGATGATGTTAATTTGTCGGCAAAAAATGGTGGGTGTCATTTGCATGAATTTTATTTATGTTTTCCTTTTCTTATTTAATTTGATTTTATTTAGTCCCTCTCCCTCTCCCTCTCCCTCTCCCCTATGGTAACTATGGTTTGACTCTCGCTTCAAGTTTAGCAACCAATGATGGAGCAAGGGAAGATGACTGCAGCAGTCTGCAAGAGGATAAGTTGCTGATATCTGTGGAAAGGTTATGATGTTCCTATGGATCTAAGTTGCTACTATTTTGGATGTCGAGAAGTTCAACATTTCTTCTCCTCTTTTTGTTACATACAACAATGCAAAGAAAGTAAGTGCAACTACAAATATTTCTGGAAGTGGAAATTACACCATTCTTTACTTTCAGAGATCTAAATTCTAAAATTAAATTTTAAGTTTTAATTTTTAAAAGTTAGATATTTTATATATAGATACAATTTTTTTTTATATTAATAATAATATAAATTAATTTATATACATACCCCCTACCCTATCTACTCATTCATACCCTAAATTTATCTCCTCTCATCTACTCTTTCTCACCACCGTCTCTCTCAAACCCAAAATGAAACCGTCGCCGCCTCGCCGCTGCAGCAACCCACTTGACGTGACTATCGCTGTTGTGACGACGATTGGCAGTGCAGCGTCATCTCCTTTCCATTCTCTCTCACAGTTTCAGACAAAAAATTGGCCAGGCTTTTTCTTATTCTCGAAAAGAGCCCATAGTGCTCCCGACTCAGCCTTGTTCTCATGTTCTTTCTAGCCCCATCTAATTGTGAAGTACTTTGTTTTAATTACATTTTTGTAAGTAATTAATTGCATTCAGATCCATCTGTCGGAACAAACCCTGTAAGCGATCCATCTGTATATCATCCCTAATTTATCATCCATACATGAATCATTATTTTAAACTATTCTTTACATCAAAATTTTATGATACGAATGCCTAGAAAATTTCAATTGATGGGTCTTTCATTTGATTTTTGATCTGTTTTGATGAATGAGTTGCAGTTGTGTTCCGGGTAATTTTGAGGTGTGTAATTTTTCAGAATTTGAGCAAGATTGAAGGATTTTTGTTTTATATTTTTTTTTATTCAGGGTTTAAAATTGATAATTTATAACTAAAAAAATAATCTTTGACCAACAAATTTGAAAACACGTGAGTTGTAATATAAATTTTTTTATCCGTGACTTTAAAATTAGGCAATCTGTGACTAAAAATATAATTCGTAACCAAACATTTTGTTATCTATGACCTAAAAATTATATAATATGTGAACGTGAAAAAGTCTGTGACCAACTAATTTAAAAATCTGTGACCGTGACCTATAAATTTTGATATGTGACCAACTAATTTTTGAAATATGTGATCAACGAATTAATTATGACTTGCAAAATTCTTCAATACAATAATAATTTTCATTACATCAATAATTTTCCATTTTTTTTTTCAATCACACATTCTCCATCAATCTACTATTCAAAAATAAATTCTTCCAAAATAATGCAACTCAAGCACACCCCAAATATTGACTCAATTGTATGTTGTCTTTTTTTGAAATATTCCATTATTTTTAAAATACATTTTTCTCAGTTATTTTTAATCATACATTTTTTTATCAAATCACTATTCAAAAATGTATTTTTGGCTAAAATTAGGGCTCAAACAAGTTCCTAATTCTAACAAAAAAGAAATAGAATATTGTGTGCTCTAAATAGAATTGATATTTGAAATTTTCAATTTAAAAAGAAGTATATCTAGCCCGTACATTGCATGAGCAAAAGACTAATATGTATAAGAATTAACTGTAGAGGGACATAATCACCTTTTTCGCACCGTACGTAGAAATGAAAAAATTAAGGGTTAAATTTACGATTGATCACTCAACTTTATATTTAGTGTAATTATGAACACTCAATTTGATTTTGTTTCATTATTGTCACCCAATTTAACTTTATCTTACCATGGGCACCTAATTTCGTGTAACATTTCTCCTTGATCACCGAACTTCTTTTTATCCATTTTTACTGATTTTGAAAAAGGTAAAATGATAACTTTGTATTTTATATATATATAATAAATTTAAAAAAACAGAAATATCAGTTATTTTATTTTAATTTAATTGTTTTTCTAAAAAATAAGTTTAGTTTATTTTAAAAACGCTTTTATTGCATTATATATATAAAATAAATTTTATAAAACAAAAATATTTTTTTATTTTAAAAACTTTTTTTAAAAATAAAATTTTATTTTATTTTATTTTTTAAGTAACCTTTTTTAAAAATGAGTTTTTATTTTATTTTTTAGTAATTTTTTTAAAATACATTTTATTTTATTTTTGTTTTTTTAAAATTTATTTTATATATATAATTCAAAGTTACATTTTTACCCATTTTAAAATTAATGAAAATAGTGAAAAGAAGTTAAATGGTTGAAACATTATATAAAATTGGATGGTTGTAGTGAAATAAAATCAAAATGGGTGATCATGATGATACCAAGTATAAAGTTAGATGACCATTGGTGAATTTAACCCAAGAATTAATTAAAAGTAATTTTACCTTTTCTTTTAATATACTTAGCCAAACATGTACTTTTAAGGAAAAGAAGAGAAAGTGGGGTGATAACTGGAGGTTGATATTTGTTCTCTAGAAACTTCTTTATTACCAACAAATTGATAAATATTTTGTATTCCAAACTTTGAGGAAATTGCGCTGTTAGTTTTCAATCTATTGCTTTGTTACTAAGTTGATCCCCTACTTTTAATGTTAATTCTGGTATTTATTAGATATTGACGCGACCTAGTATTCATAACTCAGCCTCCAAGAATAATACAAAATAGGAAAAATTCCATAACTAAAAGATTATCACCCATTTCAAATTTAAGAGACAAGGTTTCAAATTTCAAATCTCAGATTATTTTTAAATTAATTAATTAAACATATATTTTATTAATTAAATATATTAAAGTCACAATTTCATATAATTTGATCACAAATTCTATATAATTGGTTACAAATCACAAATTTTACATGTCACAATTCAAAAAATTTATAGGTCACAATTTGTTCATCGATTACAAATAAAAAATTAAAATGTTACAAATTATTTTACGGTCACAATTTGTTTATTGATCACAAATCAGAAATTTTATAAGTCACAAATTATTTTACGATACAAATCAGAAAATTTATAGGTCAAAAATTATTTTACAGTCACAATTCAGAAATTTTATAAGTCACAATTTGTTCATCAGTCACAAATAAAAAAAATTATACGTCACAACTTATTCATCTGTCACAAATCACAAATATTATAAGCCACAATTTAGTAGACAGTAAAAAATTATCAAATTATCGGTTACAAATCAACAATTTTTTATATCACACATTATTTTTTGGTCACAATTATATTTTTCATTGATCACATATTGTTTATCGATCATAAATTAATAAATTTAATGGTCACAAACGTTCAAATAATCTATGACCACCATCAACACTTGTGACCATCACCTCATCACTGCCACCAACAACATGACAACCGAACCTTGTCGTCGAACCACCACCACTACCTCCCGGCAACAAACCATTATCTAAAAATACCGACATCATCACAACCACCACTACCCACCCATAACCACCGCACCATCACCACCAACCACTACTGTACAACCCACAACCGTCGTACCACCACCACCACCAGTGACCTCTACCACCAACATAAATGCACCACCAACGAAATCGCCACAACCACCGTCATCATCACCCAAAACAAACAAAATCATAGCCCAAAAATCAACGAAATCATCACCCAACCAACAACAAAACCATAGCCACCTCCATCACCACCACCACCAAGGTCCACCACCATATCCAACATAACCTCCGCCACCGTTGGATCTTACAAAGCCATCACCTCCCAAACACCACCACAACCCCATTCACCAACTAAAAACACACCCAAAACCACACATTAGATCCTGGAGCGGCAGATCCCGACCATGCGCGCATTAGATCTCGACCACGACGTGCGACGAGGCTGAATCAACAAAGGAGTAAGAGGCAAGAGTTAGCCCGCTAAAATAGGGGTGGTCTCACCAACGGCGTCGCGTCAATTCTCGCTAGTTTTACACGGGAAGCAACATCACTCATAGCCACACCTTGCTTGCATCATCGTACAACGACAGAGTAGCACTCGTCACGTTGCTCTATGCGCGACATCTTCGTTGTCTCTCCAATCGCACTCATTGCCGTCTCTTAGTCGTTGTGTAGAGAGAGAGAGAGAGAGAGAGATTGGAAAATAATTAGGGTTTGGTAGTTGGGTGGATATGGAAAATAATTTTTATAATAATATTATTAATATTTACAATTTTAATTATATCTTATTTTTGAAAGAAAAACTTAACTCTTAAATTTGAATTGAAATCTTGAAAACACTTAATTCATGTAATTTCCACTACAAAATATACGTTGACCTTGTCAGTTTTTTTCAAATGCAATTGATCTAGATTGTAGATCGCTCTCTCTAAGAAATTTACATAAGCTGTAATGTCTTTGAATGCTCATTTGTAATTTGTTATGTCATTGCATCATATGAAATATTCAATCAACTTTTTGGTGGGTTGGTTAGTGTTTAGATTTTTACTTTTTCTTGATAATATGTGAAATCATATATGTAACATGAAACTCAAGTCAAAAATTCTTGTTAGATTGATTAGAGATTATCTAAGCTTCACGATAGCGAGATTGTATGAGGTGATTATGCGTGTATATAACAAGACATTATTGGACTACGACGTTGTTTTGGCAACAGGAAGATTGTCGAAGGGTGCGTGGCCCATGTTTACTATATATATCGAGAATAGCAATTGTCGAAAATAAAAACAAACACACCAAATTGTAACAAATATATTACAGGAATTTAATTTAAATATAATTCCAATTTAATTGACATCTACGAATATTTACAAGACTAGAAACATCAAGAAATGAGCTCCAAAAAGAATACCTTGTTCCTACTTATTAACTCTTTGTTTTCCCTACTTAGGATACCGGTAAACAAATGCTGCAATTTACAACTTGAATCAACCTTAGTTTAGATAAATCTATCTTGTAACAAAATTCTTAAAACTTTTCTTCATGTAGGGAATTCACATCCTTCGGATGGGTGGGTTGAATGACTTAAATAATGGCAACGACACTGGTTTTCCAGGAATTTTCACACATCCTCAAGAGAAAAACATGTTTCCATAGGTAACCCATTGCTCAAATCTTTCAGAAAATCCTGAGGAAATGTCTGAACTACATGCAGCAGCATCATTATGTACATCTCCAACAACCTGTTCCTTCCCCTGAAACATTTGGAAAAATAACTAACGAAATAAGAAAGAAATACTGCATACTATGCAACGTTAACAACACCCCCCTCCCTAGCAGGGGAAGAATAAAATGGATTTTGTAAGCATGCACAAGTTAACAATCCCACCCTCCCTAGACGGGGAAGAATAAAAAACTCAGTTTATGTGCTTTGACAAGGATCCCGCCAATGGGTGAACCAGTAAAATGCAGGATTGGTATCACATGGAAACAACTAATTTGAAACAATACAACGATCGAGACATTCATTTCAATTAGGTGACTATCTGTTATAGATTTAAATATTTCTGGTTATTTAAAGATTGCACTGTAAGTTAAATTGACCTTGAGGGTTGATCCAGACCCATAAACTGAAGAGCTGGTTGCCAGTTTAAGCTCGTCCAATGATGGTCCAGCAGATGGAGAGCCAATTAGCATAGATCTGAAACAATAAATTTAGTAAACATTCAAACCCTAGCACAAAGCTAAAAACTTCAGATGTTAGCATTTAATTTTCAAACTTGGACTAATAAGAATATTCAAATAAAGCATAGAGATTATTACAGAAAAATGCTTAAAACAACAGATGAGTAAAACAGAAGAAACAAGTAAATGGAGGAATTATGTGCAGAGGAAGAAACACTCCAACACAAGATGGAGAGATCGGCAACATAAATTAAACAAATGTATTCTTCATTTGCTTCTAATTCATATTAGAAATTCGTATTGTTGATTATGGTGCAAAAATGATATTTATTTACAAGAGAATTTTCCCATATTTATTGCAAGGACGCAAAGTGGCAAGACGATGTTGAAGACCTAAGTGGATTAATAAAAAGGGGTTTCCTTTCATTCTTTGACAAGTGGTCCATATAACATTAATAAAAAGGAGTTACCTTTCATATGTCTCTTCTTCACATGAATTTCCTGATGAAGAAAGCCAGTCGACATCAAGAAAATTCGAACAATGAAATGAATCGCTGCATTCACGGAAACAGATGCTATCAGTTTCAAGGCATTGTTTTGGTTGCATGTCTGGAAAAAGCTGTCTACGAGACATTGAGGGGGTATACCTACAAGAATGGCCACCATTAGAGACAGTAGAAATTGAAAACTTCATTATAAGAAAGAACACTAGCAATTAACTGAATAAGAAACAAAATATTGTTTTCCGTTCACATAGAACGAATAATTAATCTCTGATATTCTAAAATGAAGGTCTGCACAAAAACAAACCAATTTAGAAAAATATACAATTACAATAGACGGGTTTTCATCTTCGCTTTTTGTTGGTTTGAATCTATAAAGATCACAGGCTTGAGTTAACATACCTGGAATAAGATATATCGCTTTCACAAGTGGAGATTTCTGGAGTTGAGTCTGAAAGACCCATGTTGGAACCTTGCATGTTTTCAGGCAATGACTTGTGAGGAATTTCCATCTGTTCTTCGCTTCCATCATCAATAGGTGAGTTGCTATCACATAGAATGTTTCCATCTGATAGAGATCTTTTGATTATTGATCTGCACATTTAAAGTTTCACCGTGTTAACCATGCCTAGGAAACCAAACGATATGATGCATTTATGAATAACAGCTTCCCTTGACAAGTTAAACAAATACAGAGATCTCCATTCACTGAATCCGTGTAGGTTTACTTTATTCCTTTAACAAGAATTTCACTAAGATATTTCTTTTAGGCGCTTCTTTTGCAAGAAGTCCTACAGTTAATTTTTGGTTAATATGTAAATACGTAGTATTGACCGTTGCTCTGATGATCAGATAAACATAGTTTCTGATAGATTCAACAATTAGAAAAAATATACAATCCGGTTAGGAGAATAATGCTTGGTGAAGGTACTGACCAGGTGTGGAGAATTCTTTTTAAAAAAAAGACACGTAAAAATAATATACCAGCTGTTTTCGGGTGCAAAACTACAAAACCCTAAAATTCAAGCCGAATTGTTTTTCTAAAAACACTTCAGGCTAAAGTATGAAATAATATGTAATGATGCAGCAAGTATGCCTAACCCTTTATCAGAAATGAAGACTCCATTCTTTATCAGTAAATTACCAAAACTTCTCGATGTACATAAAACTAGCACATTACCGATAATTTTCATCACCAAAGTCAGAACCACGCCTTCCCACATTGTAATGCTGGTCAGAATCCAGTTCCCAAAGAGCTGGTTTCCCCTGTTGTGGCTGGAAATGACCCAAGAATCTGCTCAAATGTGGAGACATGGAAACAGTAAATTCAGAACCATTTTTTACCAAATGCTGAATACCAAGCAATCTTGTTCTTGCTGTGTCTTCAAAAATTGGCTCTTATTTTGACAAAGGACTCTGTTTGTTCTCTTTCATAAATAATGATATTATATCAAGGCAAGACAAATTAAGGATATTATACAATTTTTTAGCAGCAAATCTTTTTCATAGAAATATGAACCACTTAGCTTACATGTTTATAGAATCTTGTTTTTCAGCATCCATGTAGGCATTACTGCAGTAGCGTTGAAGTGTTCTTAAGAACTCTTGGGATTGCGTAGCCAGTTTCAGCTGGCCCCTTGTCTCCGAGAATATCTGTTCAGTATTCCAAATGTTAAGGATGGAGAATTGCGATGTCACAATTTGAAACATTTTTGCTACAATGAGTACAAAATGTATAAGGTATAATTAAACTTAATATGAACTACAATGATTCAGATATCGTATGTTCAATCAGAAGAAAGACCACAGAGGCGATCAAAAATTTTTATTGATTTTTTTAAGAAAAACGATAGTTGAAGCTTTTTACCAGCCATTATTAAAGCTCACTCTTCTGAGCATCATGAGATCTAGAAATAATCAACTAGCAACCAACAATAGTTTTTCAATTTCTATAACTTTCTGCACAAAAATACTGAGTAAATACTTACTTTCTATTAACAGATGGGAAACACTTGACTTCTAAGACACACCATGCAAGGATTACCTTATTGTGTGCTGCGGATCCACCATATTGTAGTGCGAGGGTGTCACCCATTGCTTCGTAAATCTTCATCAACTCATCCGCCAAATGGGATTCTAAGGTAATGTTAGGAACAACTGTATACCCTAAAGCATGCAACTGATGCCCAAGAGCAACCAGCCCAAAAACATATTGTGCAACATTTGTGCGGTCTAAGCAGTCAATACAGTTTGTTCTTAGGACCCCTTTCTGAAACATTGGAGGATTGACAGTATAACCTCCATCCAAGTCACCATTATGATTAACAGTGACTTCAGTATCCGAGTTTTGAACATCTTTAGTCAAATTGCAGAGGTCCACCTTAGCAGAATAATTACTCTTACGATTGTTACTGCATTGAAGTTGAAAGTAGAAGAGTTAACATATTGTCAAAATCAATGGAAAAATACAGAAGCAAAGCACTGTAATGTTTGGCCTCCAGTGGACTCGACTGTTTATGAGAAAAAAAATGTCCAGAAAGAAGAATATAAAGTTGATCGAGAGTAAATATCATCATAATCTTTGAACAAAGATAAAACACGAGTTCAACACTAACTTGAGTATAAAAAATATATGCTCAAATATACCAACCAGATAAAAATTGATGCTCATAAATCAAAGTATGTCATGGAATATTTTAAGTGCCAGTTATATAGTGCTTTTAAAAGAAACCCGAACCCGACCTTAAATAATTTTTCAATGATCTTAGCATTTAAGAAAAGTACCATAAAACCATGTTTTCATCTAATGACGATTCATTGGTTTTTCACCATTATGCTTATGGATAAGTTACACTTTAAAATTCCTTAGAACGCATTTCCAAAGTATTTGATTCATTGGATAACTGAGCAAGTAATTGGAAAGAGAACTAATGATTTAGAAACCAAACTATGGAAAAGAGCATAAACATACTCAAAAGTAGGACCAGTTTAGCAATTTCCCTTACCTTGAAGATGGGATTATCTGACAGTAAAAGAAGCCAGTCAAGTCCAATGCATTAGCAGCCACTTTGCTTAAATATGCTAATACACTTGCAGCTTTGCTGAAAATAGACAGAAAATATCGGTCAACAATACTTCATCCACAAAACATAATGCAGCAAAATAGAAAGAAGAGAAGCCAATTTACTTTCTAGAGTACTTATTTAAATCCCAGTGAAGAAACTTCAGACGATTCTCCCCTGTAAGGTCTTTATTAATAAACTCTATGGCATTAGCAAATTCTGCACGTAGAATAGATTCTCTTGGCTTCTTCTCGCAAGTCTGGTAATCAGGAAGAATTTGATAGCAAAATGAGGGTTAGAGCCACTAAACATTAGCGGCCTAAATGTTAAATCAGTGTGTACCATAAACATACATCAACCACTGCACAGGCATACCTTAATCAAATTCAATATAATAATAGGATTTCCATATCTCTTGACTAAATTATCGAAATGAAGTTTGGTGGCTTCATACTTATCGTCCTTCTGTGATACTGCAAAAGGAAAGAGTCATCAAAACAGCGATACATTAGAATTTTGAAAACAGCATTTAGAATTTACAAGCCATACATGTGATGTTGGGTTTAATGTTCAATCGTGAAGTCTCCTGTGACCAAAAGAGGGGTATTGAACCCCGGTTCTGCACCACTGAGGATATTTGGATTGGGCTTCCTTCTTGAACATCCTCTAGCACAATTTGCTCAGTCTCAACATCATTGGCCACACGTCCCTTCTCATTCACACCACGTTTTAAATATCTGCAATATGGAAAGGAACAGCAAATAGTCACGAAGTATAATAGAATGGAAACAGCAGCCTTTGGTCTTTAAAATTTTAAGTCAGATGTTTTCTAGAAGAATAGATCTTTGTGAGTCCACCAAATCAAGAGGTACAGTACTGAAATAAAGTGGTAGAATCAAGCACAGAAATAAAGTGCAGAATAAACTATGAAGTCAAGTTGAGATAATTATGCTAAATTTTTTTGAAATGAATGCACTCCATTAAGAAGTAAAGTCCTGATTGGTTAATGAGCTGTTTGAAAATTAAAGAACGCCAATAACTTAAACATATTCAAACCTGGTTCCAGCATAATGACGGGATCGTCTCGCAATAAGGGTCAGGTTGAAGTCCCGCCCAGATATAGAAAGTTTGACCTGTTAGCAAAAAGATGAAAGAAGATAACAAAGATCCTTCAAACTCAAACAGTAAGAAGAAAATTAAATGATGGTGAGAAAACTCAATCATAATGGCTGTTAATGAAGCAAATGGATAATGTTATTAAGTATAACAATAGATTATAAACTTCTTTCAACACAAAAGATTCAAACTTTTACATCGTATAAATTCAAATGGCTACGAGCGTGAGGAATGAGTTACTAAAATTTTAGGAATAAATGAAATGAAATGAAAACAAACAAGATATGTGCAGCATATATAATGATCAGGTAATGCAAAGTAAAATAACAGGATAGCTAATCTAGTATTTTGGTAGAAATGATCAGATCTTGCTTCTACTTCCACCTTTGAGAAACACCAAGTAGTAGATACCTGCTTGAAGAATCCATAAACCAAAGCTACTGTCCACACTGTATTCTTGAGTTGACTGCGAATTCCGCGAGTTAAAAACTCATTCCAGACAAACATTGTTTCATATAGGATAAGTCCTGTTTTATGATTGCTTAGGTTTTTCTGAAGACTAAGCATAACATGATAGGAGTAGCTGAAAAAGAAGTCCTTCGTAAGATCCACAGTGCGTAGGAGCTTCTTGTATCTATATCATCAATACCACAAAAAAAAATAATAATAATAAATAAATAATCAGAGGATGACAAAATAGTTAAAACAGGACCGGTACATTAATTAAAAAGGAAATTTACAGAAGTGGAAATCTATTTTTTTTTTTTTAATTTAAAAAAAGGCATCCCCCCTGAAGCCCTGGTGATACCTTGTCTCATTCAACATGTTAAATTTACATCACAACACCAGTGTGGTTTGCCCCTGCGCATTTGCTGGCAAAATACTGGCAATGGACACTAGAATCAATCTAACTACAGAGGATAGATTGAGAGCAATACCAAATATACTAAAATTAGAATATCCGTAGATTTATTCTCTACTTCACCTAACGAAAAGACGGTGAACAATAATGTATAACATGAATTTAATAACTTGACAGAGTGGCATTACAATGAAGCGAGCAACCATAAAAAAAAATACAGAGGTTACCCCACACAGTATGGAACTGGTGTACAAAGCTAAAAAACACAAACTATATCTAAAAATCAAATATATAAATGCAAGAAACCCGTCTACACTTAAGATGATTCTCATCAGATATATATTTATAAGTCACATTTAATTTTATTTACTGTCTTCTCAAAAATATCGCTGACACTTTACATTTACATGTGGAATTGACAAAACACCTGTTCTCATTCTTAGAATAAGCCATATTTGATTTCACTGTAGAATTGGGAATTGGAATCGTCTCGCTCTTGGCAATTGCATATATTGCATGACCACATATTGTTCCGATCTTCCTTCTTTTTGTGATAAGCAGCATGTAATACGGTTCCAAAAATTTCACAAACCCTAACATCGTAGAAAGAAAACCATGAGTTCTGATATTATGAAAAATCGAATTTACTTTTCTATTATAACTGAGATAGGCAGTTTGATAAAGCAGAAAAAAAAAACCCACCAATGATCCCATAGCAAGTGGTGACAAATTTCAGTCCACCGGTAGACTTGTTTCCTTCATGTATTCTTTTCATGAGGTCGTAGCATTCAATTTCTGAGTATGTCGTAGAGTCTTCGATGATGTTCAGCTCAGATTGTTCTAATCTGTCTATCTTCAAGACTTTCCAGACAGTTCCATGTTTGTCTCGTCCAATCATATAAAAGTTCTGTTGCATCAAGAATTATAAGAATAATTTTTAAGTAGAATAGTACATAAAAAAGTACCATCTACAGATTTTCAACTACTTGTGCAGGAAGACAAGAAGAATAAGCCTCAATAAATGGAAAAAGAACTGCATCAGAAACAAGTTAGGGGGGACTGTAAAACGAAAAAAAGTCAAGACTCATAGTTAGGAGTTTTGAATAGACCGCATTATTTGAACCTAAACCTAACCACGTAAAAATAGGCAGAACCAATCTCATGAAGTCTCCATATGAAAGATGTAATTTACATATGTATGCATCATGCCTTTGAAAATGTTTTATATGGTGATGTGTCAATGTACATCTATTTACATCATACCGACCAGGTTGATCGGAAGTCTACAATTAAAATTAGAAAGGTTCCCTTACCCAGAGAATTAAAATTGCAGGCAATGATTCATGGCATCTATGTTTGACACGTCTAATTCAAACATTAAAAACTTTTCTTTTTAGTTGGAAAGTAAGATTTGTCAGTTTGGAGCCTCATAAGCTATATAACATCAGCTATCTTCCTTGTGGTAACTAGATAATTTTCTATTCAGAAACAAATATTCAATTTGTCCATGATTAAAACTTGAAATCCTTGAATATTGTCTCTGGGTAAGAGTGTTCAATAAGTGGCAAAAATTTGTTAAAAGAATGTTAATAAGAACTCGAGAAAAGGACGTTAGACCTTTAATTTAATGACACTCAATGTGAACGCTGTCAAAGTGTTATACACGTATTTAACAATGTCTACAGATACGATGCACACAAGAATCCTTCTACAAACATGACATGCACAACCGACAAATCCTTCTCTGTTATTAACTATTCATCATTCAGAAGTTGAATAACTTTGTTATTTCTCATACGATAGTTATTTTTGGGCAGGATAACCTGTATGTTCTAGATGAACCAATGTAATCTTTTAAATAGTTTTCCCATATAAAGCAGCGTTCATTACAAACGTTGTTAAAAAGAATAGTTACCCGACTTAATCATCATCATCTCCAGTAACTCTAAAACTTCTCTTAAATTCAGAGCAACTAATATTGATTCCACGCCCTAAATTGAAAATTCAAATAAACTGGAATAAGCTTGTTTGCATTTTTGTTAAGTCAAAATCCAAATGCTGACCAGCATTTAAAAACAGCCGTTTTTAAAAAGATCATAAGCTCATCTCCATTAATTCGGAAAAAAAAAAAAAAAAA